>QKQZ01051864.1:0-23231 GCA_003595255.1 Solenopsis fugax
AATACTTATTACGTAAAATATCTGATTTGATCTAGTTGGAGAAAATGATTGCGATTTTCAGAGGAAATAAAGGAAAGTAAAAAATTGTACTGCCCATCAACTGCATTCAATAATGTTCATTCTGACAAATATATGTTTAAGATGCGATCTGCCGATCGTTTCTAATCGTAATTTTCTAATGGTGTTGATATCGGTCGGTGTATACGCTCTCGGAATATACATTTGATGCCGCATTATAAATTTAAATGTGCACTTTCCGTATGGACGTGTCCAGGGTCGGATATATAGATATAGAACGTCGATATTTTGAATATGCGTCGACAACTTGTAAAGTAAATAATTTTAGTAGAAATCTGACGTTGTGTTTATATTCATTTTCGTATCGAATGATCCGATGCAAATCTAATCTCAGAATTAATTGTACTTATCTCAATACCTCCAGGCGTATTCATCGTTTGATATAAATACTTTTAGAATATTTAATGAAAAGATATTTCTACTGTATTTACTGTGACGTTAATGACTAAGGAGGATTACATCTCACTTAATTAACTAAGTATTCTTTCAGATCTTATATTAATTATTATTCAATATAAATAAAGCCTTAAGAGGATATCGTTGATTAATTTAGCATGGTGCAAGGAGAAGGAAGGCGATTAAAGGAGATTATCTAAGAATTTGATCGGTCACATTGATTCTACGTCGCAGAAGCCTCAATTACGCTATCTAAAGCGCTCGATATACACCTGTACGTCCCTGCATTTACCCCGTATTACTCGACAGGCGTTTGTCCTGCTTAGCGGGAATTTTAGCGATTTAGTTGGTCTCTTCAGACTATCGTGCTCTAAACTCTTAACCGATTTCCCAGCAGTGACGAAATGAGATTAACGCTCTGTTCGGCGTGCCCGATGCTGCTTTTCATTCTTCTCGGAACTTCAGCAGGGATTCGCTTCAACGTCGACGTCTTCGTCGATGTCATACTGAGCGTCCGGAAATTTTATTCCGCTGCGTCCGTCTTATTTGTCCATCCTGGTGACAAGTGCGGGGATTACGGGGGTCAGTCCAAAGTATTTTCCAAACACTTTTATCATTGTACAGAAGGAATAGTTTTGCTAAAGTATCTAAAATTTTAGATCTATATCCAGCTAAATTTTTTCGATTCTTTAGCAAAACTGTTTTTTTCTGCGTGTCATTAAAAATTTTACATTTTACAGTGGCATTTCTTCTTTTTTTTGTAAAAGTCATGTAAAATCTTCTGAAGTGCATGGTTATAGATTTGAGTAATTTAAAAAGCAATTATACGAATTAGTGCTTCGCTAGTTTTAGTATTAAAGGATTATATAGGAAGTTTCTTTTTCGAAAAATTTGATGGAGTTTTCAAAGTTTTAAATATCCAAGCTGATTGAACTGATTTTGCAAAATTCTCATTGCAGATTTGCAAATCACACATCTGATACACGCGAGCTCCCGCTTGCTGGCTCGGCGCTATATAATGACTGCGGACTTACGCTTCAAAAAATTACGAAGATCACTCAGATACTATCGTCAAATAGTCCAGCCCGTCACCGTCGTTATTCTGCCCGACTTCGAAGCGTACCTGGAATTTGCCGAGGCCACTAAGACCTATCCCATGTCCTTTCCGGTGTGGTTCATGTTGTTTCTCTATACCCCGGACAATGGCACTCACGATCATTGCCGCGAGCCGATCGGTAATCCCTTCAATTTGGCGTTCGACACGCAGATGCTGGTGTTGTGCCACAATGAGGCAATTCTACGGGAATGGTACTCTGTCAAGGGCGAAACCGTAAAAATCTTTGACCTGGCGGAATGGGGAGGTGAAGAGGGATTCATTCCTCTGACGAATCTGTCCCTCTACGATCGGAGGAAAGACATGGAAGGAATTGTTCTACGAGCGGTCTCGGTCAAGGTATTTAATTAGATTTGATGTATTTTTCTCTACACAATATGATATCCTCAGTAGCACAATTTCGTTGTTATAACAGAAATCCGCCATTTCAAAATACTTAATAAAATTAATAACTGTAAAACGAATTTTCTGTTAATTATTCTATTTATTATTATAATTAATCGATATTAAGCATCTTCAGGATTTGTCGATTACGACGAAGTTTGGTGGGAATTACGTGGCTACTATGTATGGAAAAGTATTGGAGGAGCTTACGTGCTCCCTTAACTTCACCTTGAAGATTGTTTCGGAATTGAACGAGCATGGTGTGTGGAATAAGGAGAATCGCAGCTGGTCTGGAGTGATGGGTGAAGTCGTATCGGGTCGTGCGGATTTCGGTATAGCCGACATGTCGATGACGAGCTTTCGGGTACGCCATGTCGATTTCACGCTACCCTTGATCATATCTAGAAACAGTCTGTATATCAAGCAGCCGGGAATATGTGGTGTCAAGTGGCTCGGTTATTTTCAGGTAATATGATTGATTAATATTAAAATTATGAATTTATCTTTATCTCCGCTTCGAAAATAATAGATGAGAATTGCCTAACGCGTCAGTCACCTAAATTATACAACATCAATTTTTTTTCTCTTGCTGAATAAACAACGTCTAATGTTGAAGGTACGAGATAAATGAACAATGAGAAATATAAACAAAATAAAACTCATATTGATCGTTTAAATTGTACCTTTTATGATACATTATGTGATGAAAAAACTTATAACAAATTAACTTGGCAAAAAGAGTTAATATAATAGTAAATATTTTAAATATTAAACTATAATACAATCTTTAATATTAAGATTGATTTAATATTGAATTGTGCCATACTTTGCGTGCAAATTAATATCAAATAAGAAATATAAAAAATATCTTGAGTAATACAATTTTATGTGGCAACTTCTCCTAATGTATCGGAATAGTTTCTTTTTAAACTTACAATTAGTAAGCTCGATTTGATTTGAACTGGAATTTATTTTTTAACTCATACAACAGACTTTTAATTTGTGTACGTGGGCTACGATTATCACCCTGATAGCAATCGCGCCGCTTCTTTTAACCTTCATGAAAACGTATCGTGAATCTCGAAGCACCATGGATCTGATCTCTGAGAATTTCATCTGCATTTGGGGTATCTTCTGTCAGCAGGCGCTTATAGGTATTATAAATTTTATAATTTTTGAAGCAATTTTAATTAAATCAGTCAATAAAATATTCCTAAGGTATCTTACGACTACTTCGCTTTTCAGGAAGAGACTGAAATAAATTAAATTTTAATTAAATTAAGAGTTAAGTTTGATATTGGACTCTATTTTCCCCTTTCTTAAAAGTTGATCGAGCTTTTAATTAAATTCTTTCCTCCAGAGTTTCCGAAAAGTTCGTCGCTGCGCGTTGCGTACTTTACGATATTCTTGACGGCGGTGCTGATAACTGCTCACTATTCGGCGGCATTAGTTTGCTTCCTAACGGCGTGCATTCGTGTTCTGCCCTTTCAAACACTAGAGGAATTCGCCAACGACGGTAGCTATAAATTAATCGTTCCACGCGGCAGTTCCGACTACGACATAATCTCCGTAAGTTTATTCAACGATCAAGAAGTCCGACTTTCACTTCTGCTCGTACACCTTTTGAGCGATCGAAGTTATGTCATAATTCGTTGCATTCGGTAATATAGGATTACGGTCACGTTTAATATTTACCGGTTTCAATAAACATAAATGATAATTTATGCGTTACAAGAGAGTTTTTACGACAGTTTCAGACGAAATACGAGGCATCGACGCAGGCTTTCTCAGTAAAACTGATGAAATTGATGAAGGATGAATCAGAACTACCAAGCAATTTAATCGATGGCTTTATTCAAGTACAATCAACAATTCACATATTTACGTATAATATCGAGACAAGTGCAATACGAAATCAATTTTAATAATATAGCTGCTTAATTTTTTATTTCCATGAAATTACTAAATTTTTATTAATACGATTACTTCAAAGTATTCATGCTTGAAAAATTCTTTATATAATCAGTTATGTACTATGTGTTCAGGTATGCGAGGAGAGAAAGGTTGCTTATATGGTAGTGGGCGCTTTGAAAAAAAATGTAGAAATGCAGATACCCTGCAAACTGTCGAGCATCAACACCGAGAGGATAGACAACTTAGGATTGATCCTGTCTAAACGCAACCCGTACACGGCAGTGATAAATTATCAGTAGGTATCGTGAAACGTGTTCATTCTGCATCCGACTTTTTTTAATTGATAAAAATGTCGTACCAGTTTACAGAAATTTTTTAACAACGGTATGATGATGCGCCTGAAGGATACCAGATTTTGGTCGCGATCAATTGAAGGCAAGACTTACGAACCGGTCCGCTTGGTTAACGTCATCCCAATTTTGGCAATTCTCTGCGGAGGCATTATTATAAGCATCGCAGTGCTGATTATAGAAAATATTCATTATCGGTCGAAGAAAAGGAAACCGAGAGTCTTCTATCCTTCCAGGAAAGTATTTATTAAGGAGTATAATAATTGAGATAAAATTTATAATTCAATTTAACTTTAATTGAACTGTGTGTGTATGTATGTGTATAAGCACTTGCAGATTTGTAATTAATTATTACTGGTATTTAAAGTTTTCTTTACCCTAATTATCACATATAATATGTGTAGTTTTTAAAGATTGCATTATAAATGTATTTCAATATTATTAATAATTTCAAAATTTAAGCCTAATAATTATATATACATAAATAGTTAATTTATATTGCAAATTATATTTATATAATTACATGACGTGTTGACATAAAATAAAAATTGAAAAATATCTTTCTAGCGAGAGAAAAGGCTAGATCTACTTTCCAAAACCGTTTTACACTTTTAGCATTTGTTAAAAAACATTTTTTTTGTTAAACATTTTTCAAAATATTTGATATAAGAAATTAAATAATTATCGAGAATATAATAATCAAGGTACTCCTTTTCCTTGTTCTATGTTCTTTTGCATATTTAAACTTGCTCTGGTCTTTATGCATCAAGTTGAAAGCTAAGACACATCGACATATCTGAAATAGCAGCATCGTGGGCGATAAGTAATGTCAGCTACGGGAAGCTTAACGACGGCGAATAATTCATCGATTTGTCTGATGATTCGCTGATAAAAATTGTACCGTCGCATATCTCCATGTAATTTGTAATAATGCTGCCGCGCGACCACATCACCCGGTGACACTTTTTCGCCCCAAGATCATTGGATTCGATAAATCCCCGTTTGCGATGATCGCCTTTCAGTCACGCGTTCGCACCCCCTTGAATCGCAGTACCCTCATTCTTTCCTTTGATCCTCAACCATTTTCTATAAAGGATTCCGCGACTCGTTATTATTTTTAGTAAGATTTGAGAATTAAGATATACTTATTGTCTTTTTTCATTCTGTTTCTTTTTCACTTTACTACAAGAATTAAATTTTTGATCTAAATTAATTATTTATCAACAATGTCCAACTGCACAAAATAGATTTTTATTTTTTACAGTAATCGTTTACTCGAGCATTTGTTTTCAACTGTGCTTTGCGCAATGAAATATATGACAGCGCGATCAATCACGATACTCTTCCTCGTGTTAAGCACCAAACCGACAAAAGGAATAGACATTAATAATTATTTCCGTCTGATCAACGACGTCCACAGATATTATCGCACGTCATGCGTTATTTTCGTGCAGTCTAGCAATTACGGTAAGTACTGGGAATAAATTTCCGGCTATCGTTCTACACATCGCACTTTTAGTCAAACTGACGAAAAGAAAGTTTCCGAAACTTTCGAATAAATATTGAATCGTAATTTCATAAATCATTTTAGTTCATGCAAATCATTTTAGTTCTATTATTTAATGTTAAAGGTACCTGTGGATAGCGAAGTTAAATTACAATTAATACGATATTAAATAATTCAATATTTAATTGAAAAAAAATTATGTGCTTTAATTAAATTAAATTATTAAATATTATATTATGACAAAATTTTATATCAATTTTAGATCAGACAGTATTGTAATTAATTATTTTCTTTAACTTCAAGAACATATATGTACATTTAGTTTTTAAAATTTTAATATCGCTGCTAAACGAATAATACGAATAAATTCATAATAGTATTTTTAATTAAACAAAATTTTTTTCTATATTATTGTAGATTTAAATTAAATAAAATATAACTAAAATATAACTAAATGAAAAATTAAATCACTTTCTACTAACTTTAAAAATTCAAGAAGTTCCTCAAGAAATTAAATATTGATAACCCAGTTCTAGAGACTCTAGAGAATCTAGAGATCTAATGATAACAATAAGTGTGTGAAATGTAATACTATTTTCAATGAAAATATCACAGATTTGAATATGACGACACTGGTGCATACGTGGTCTCGCGAATTCTCACGGCAGCGAGTCATGACCGTGACTATAACTTTCTCGGACTTGACGAGTAAGTATAATGAATACCAGGAAAATGTCACACGGCCGTTGTTCGTCGTTCTCCTCGACACAGTGGAGACCATGGGCGAATTTGTTGAGACTACAAAAAGCATAAAACCCATTTCCTTCCCTATCTGGCTCGTTGTGTTCCTTCAACGTTCTGGAAATCCTCTCGAGAAGTACTGTAGACATCCTACCGATAACATATTCAACGTAGACTTCAGTACCCAAATGCTGGTCCTTTGCTACGATCATCCAATCCTGATCGAGTGGTATGCTATTCGCGATAATCGCACCAGAACATTTGATCTGGCCACGTGGTCTCCCGATAGAGGTTTGATTCTGAAGACGGGAAAAAACCTCTACGCCAGGAGGAGCGATATGTTCGGCGACGTTGTGCGTGTGATATCTGTGAACGTAAGTTTTTATCTTTTTCGAGAACTCCGTCGTGCGTTACTCTAACGTACAACGAATCAGATCATAAACGACGACTTCGTATTATAGGAAATAGTTGCTTTAAAAAGAAGTCGCCTTACAATTTGTTATGAAGTCGATGTTAGAACTTAATGATGATAAGCTTGTAAACATAGACGTCGATTGACTTGACAATTCTGTTAATAAATGCTCGAAGAACTCGCCTCTAGTCTCACTGAAGAACGGTACGATCAGCGGGTTTCTCGGTTTGCTGCTGATAGAACTCAGCAAAGTGATGAACTTCACGGTGAAGATTCTGGATCCGGTGGAGGGATTCGGCTGGTGGAATCGGCAGAAAAATGGTTGGACAGGTGCGATCGGCCAATTGATAGCCAACGAAGCTGATTTCGGCGTCTCCGCGTTTACAATGACGACTAGCAGACTAAAGGTCGTCGACTTTACGATGCCATTGATACGCTCGCACTACCGCCTCTATTTTAAACAGCCCGTCACTACCTACGTCCAATGGTCCTTGTACATAAAGGTAATAATGATGTTTATGAATGATATGTATTAATTACTATTAGGTCTATTACATATTTATTAATTGTACAAGCTATATAATTATAAAATTATCAAAGTTCAAAACACACTACACAAAGACTTTATAATCATACTAAACCATACTATACAAAGACTATATGAAGATTATATTATTCAAAATTTTGTGAATAAATAGTTTATTTCTTTCACTGATAAAATCTAGGTATTTAGCTCCGGAATTTGGATATCAATAGCAATGATAATAATAACCGCTTCTATTATATTGACTGTTATGAAGACAAAAGGATTTTCGATAACTTTAATATGTGAAAATTATATTAATGTTTGGGGTATTTATTGTCAGCAGGGTCTACCAGGTAATCTTTACTAGATATTTTTAATATTTATCTAGTATAATTTTTCCTCATTATTAGTGACGCAATTAATGCATCAATATATGTTGTACATGTTAACATATCTATTATATATTTGGCACCAGAATAGAACGCACATATGTGTATATATATATTATATATTTTGTTTATGTGATCACAGCTTTTCCTAAAGAGTCACCAATGAGATTGGCTTTTCTCTCAATTTACGTTTCGTCGATAGTAATGCTGTCCGTCTACTCCGCATCGTTTATAAGTTACCTAGCCCTTTGTACGCCCAAACTGCCTTTTTCCACTCTGAAGGGTTACGTTGAGGATGGCTCATACAAATTAATCGTTATGCAAAATAGCGCTGAGTACGATGTCCCTAGCGTGAGTACGTTGTTATTTAAAGCTTAGGAATTACTTTGCACAAGAGCGACTTATCAGTCGCAAAAATTTCGATTGAAGATAATCTCGCAATTGTATAACCGAGAAAAATTGTGAAAGCATTAAACAAAAGTCTTAGTAATTTAGTAATTTTGTTTAGAGAATTAGGTAATTTTTAACATTAGAGAACTTAATTTTATTTATTGAAGATATGTTATTTCTTAAGTTTTTTTATATGTATCCTTGTATTATTGGCGATATTTTATAAAAAGATATCTCGTCTGTATAATTAGAAGAAAAAAACATTTTTTTTAGTTTTCTTAAATTTTGCAGCGTGTCAAAGATCCTGTATTCATTAAAATGTATGATATGCTGGAAAACAGGAAGCGTTTACCTTCAACATTGTCGGAGGGATTTAAACAAGTTAGCAATATATTTAATTAATCATTGGCGTTAATTTCGTTAAATTGATTCATGTCAATTCTCACGCAGATCTGCGATCGGACGGATTTGGCATTTTACACGACAGAGGTGTTCAAGGAGGCTATGAACATTTATATACAGTGCAGGGTCGTATATATTGATACTGGAAGAATCGATAATATGGCGATAACTCTAACGAAAGGAAATCCTTACACTGATTTCATGAATTACCAGTAAGTCCCAAAAATACATATTTATATACTTATATAGAGAGATATTTTATATATAGAGAGATGAATTTTATTAATATTGCTAAGCCATAAGAATATAATTTTTAAGGTAAAATTTTTTTCTATATTTTTATAGAATATGACAATTTCATTAAATTTTAATATTATTGAAATGATTAAATTTAAAAGAAAATCATGCATTACATTCAGATTGAATAACTTACGTTCTTCTTTATAAGAACAAATATTTTAAATATCTTTTATATTTTTCAGCTTGCGGCGATTTCAGCTTAATGGCATTATGGGCAAGTTGAAAGAAAAATATCTCTTAAGAAATGATCCTCCGGGTAAGACAATTTTCGCTCATGTCGATTTGAGTGATGTAACACCGATTTTGACAATAGTGATAGGTAGTATGATTCTCGCACTATTTATCTTGATAATCGAGAAAGTGTATTATTCATTTAAAACTCGATCTATAAATAACGAACGGTCCATTAAAAAGTTCAGTTATAGTCTTAACATAAAGAATAAAGTGCAAAAAGTAAACAATGATAAAAATCTACAATTTCAAGAATTTAATAATAGACCGATTGGATATTGGCCATAATAAAACCTTTCACAAATTAGGTTTTAGATATTCGAAAGTTGTTTGTAAAACAGTACTTGTAATATACAATTTTCGTTTATCAATTTATTTAACAAGTGTAAAATAAGTACAATATATATATATTTTTTAAGATGTTTCTCGCTGTATTTTAGAAAAAACAAATACTTTATAGGTAATTTCACTTTATCGTTTTACTTTTTCGTAAAATATTGCGTATCACTTAAACTAATATATTAGTAAATGTAATGACTAAATTAACAGAGTACTTTGATGTACTCTGTAGTTTTAGTACTCTGTGAAGTACTGATTAACAGAGTAAAATAGTGAATAGTCACTGATGATCATAATTATAACATTGCAAATCAGTAAGATTCCATTGATACAAATATAGACAGTATATAAAGAAGAAATACATTATATTATAATAATTTTATTTTCTTATATTACCAAATTGTAAGCTGTAAAACATAAATTCATGAAAAGATCGACTATAAGAACTATTATACTGAAATTTGTTTTAGATGCTTTTACGCTCGATTCCCATTTAGTAAAAAGGAAAAACAAAGAATAGATTGTATTCAGAATTATTATCAAATATCCTATGTTAAATTTTAAAGCCTTTCTGATAATCAATTTAAATCGCAGTGAAAGCTTAATAATTTATCATTATATATTTATAGACAGTAGTAACAGGTTTTGCTTTTTGAATAATTAAACTGTTAATGATAGCATATATGCAAATATTTTTGTCTTCAATACACTGCAAATAAGAATAAAAGAAAGTATGTAGAAAAGCTTGGTATTTAAGGAAGAATTCTGAATTCGATTTTCTCTCTTTAGCTATTAAAAACATTAAACATGTAATTAGTTAGCAAAAAATAATCGCACATCCTCGAACTTTGAGTATAATATACAAGATCTTTGATAATATATAAGCCTATGATTAATATTATATCGATTGCTGACAATAGCAAACCTTGTCGTTTTGCGAGGACAAAATGATAAACAACATGGATTACGAGCTAGATACTCGAATCCGATAAATTCTTATTCGCGATGATCGTCCTTCAGTCATCCGTTCACACCCTTCAGTCGTGGTACTCTCACATTATTTCCATTAACCCTCAGGCGGTGATAGCAACAATTTTTATTTTAAAGGATTCTGCGAGTCATATTTAGGATCTTTAGTAAGATGCGCGAAATTGGAATATTGATTGGATTGTGTCTATCCATTATCACTTGTTTCAATTTACACAACGGATAATTCCTTGCATTAAATTAATCATTAATTATTTATCGCAACAATAATTCAACGGGACAAAATAAATATTTATTTTTTATGCAATAATATTTTACTCGAGTTTCTGCTTTCATTCTGCGCTTCGTGAAATGAAGTACATGACATTGCAATCGACCGCAATACTCTTTCTCGTGCTGAGCAGCAAACTGCTGACAGAGGGAATAGACATCAACAATTATTTTCAACTGATCAACGACGTTCACAGATATTATCGCACGACGCGTATTATTTTTGTGATATCTAGCAAATATGGTAAGTATAGGGGAAACAGTTTTCAGTAATCCTTTCTCATATAGCACTAGTTAGTTTCTTGTTAGCTGGTGAAAAGAAAGTTTCCGTTAACTTTCAAACAAATATTAAATAATTTTACGTGCAAATTATTTTAGTTCTAAACGATATTATTTAAAGTTAAAGACATCTGCGAATAGTAAAGTCAAATTAAAAATTAATGATAACTGTGGTTTAAAAATGGTTTAATAATTATAACACATTATTAAATAATGCAATATTATTTTAGAAAGTAAATAATTATTTATTAATTATAAATAATTACTTACGAAGGAATAATTTTATACAGATATCAATTAATTATGCTTTAACTTCGGATTTATACGTATATGTTCAGTTTTTAAAAAATTCTAATATTGCTGCTAAGTAATAATATGACGAATAAATTCATCATAAAATTTTCAATTTTGTAAAATTCTTTTCTTTATTTTATTGTTGTAGATTTGAATAAAAAGTATTAAATAAAATACAAGAAAAAAATGTTCAATCATTTTTAACTTTAAAAATTCATCCATCAAGAAATTAAATATTCATCTCATTTATGATTTAGAGAATATCTAATAGTGACAACACACAAATTCTAAGTGAAATGCCGTGTTTGATACGGATATCACAGATTTGAATATGACGACACTGGTGCACACATGGTCTCGAAAATTCTCACAGCAAGGAGTCATGACTGTGACCAGAACTCTCTTGGATTTGATGAGCGAGTACAATGGGTACCAGAAGAATATCACGCGGCCGTTGTTCGTCGTTCTCCTCGACACCGAGGAGACCATGAACGAGTTTAGCGTGACCACGGAGACTATAAACCCTATATCTTTCCCCTTCTGGCTCGTTGTGTTTCTTCAACATCCTGGGAATCCTCTCGAGGAGTACTGCAGACATCCTACCTATAACGTATTCAACGTGGACTTCGGTACTCAGATGCTGGTCCTGTGCTACGATCGTCCAAACCTGGTCGAGTGGTATGCCATTCGCGATAATCGCACCAGAACGTTCGATCTAGCCACATGGTCTCTCGACAGAGGTCTGATCTTGAGGACGCTGGAGAACGTCTACGCCAGGAGATGCGACATGTTCGGCGACGTTATGCGTGTGGCGTCAGTGAGCGTAAGTTTTTGCGATCACCATCGTGAGCTAACGTTGCGAAAAATCAGAAAAGGTCGTGAGCGACGACCTTTTAAAAAATAATCGTCTGAAATTGTCATGATATTAGAATTTAGCAATGACTAATAGGTAGACATAGGCATAGATTAATGTGTCATTTTTGTTGATAAATGCTCGAAGACGTCGCCGCTGGTCTCGCATGAGAAGAATGGTACGCTCGGCGGATATCTTGGTACGCTGCTGACAGAACTCAGCAAAGAGATGAATTTCACGGTAAAGTTTTTGAATCCAGTGGAGGCATTTGGCTGGTTGAATGAGAAGGGGACAGCATGGACAGGTGTGATCGGCCAATTAATGGCTAATACAGCTGATCTTGGCGTATCCGCGTTCACGAGGACAACTCGCAGACAAAATGTCGTCGACTTCACGTTACCATTGACACGGTCAAAATATCGCCTCTATTTTAAACAGCCCGAAATCGAGGATGTGGAGTGGTCCAAACACTTTAAGGTAATAATGATTTTTATTATTGGTGTATATTAAATAGTATTAAGTGTATTAATATTATTATAGCTATATTAAATTAGTATTAGATATAATATTAATAATATATTAAAATAATACAATCTATAATTATAAAATTATGGAAATTTGGAATTACACAAAGACTTTAAAAATGACAAGTAAAACTATTCTATACAAAGACTTAATTCTGTAATTAAAGATTATGTGCGCTAATAATAAAATTCAGTATAATAAATAACTTCTTTCTTCCACTGATAAATTTTTTAGACTTTCAACATCGAAGTTTGGATATCATTAGTAATAGTAATAATAATCGCTACAATTACGTTGACTATTATGAAGGCAAAGGAATTCTCGACAAATTTAATATTCGAAAACTATATTAAGGTTTGGGGAATGTATTGCCAGCAGAGTCTGCCAGGTAAAGTTTATAATAGATACTTAATATTTATGTAGCATAATTTTTCCATACTGTAAGTGATGTTTTATGCAATTAATGTTTCAATATATGTCATATATGCTAAAATATATATATTTGATTCTAGAATATAACGCATGTATATATATTTTATGCGCTCACAGGATTTCCTAAAGAGTCACCAATGAGGTTGGCTTTTCTCTCGATTTATGTTTCATCGATAATAACTATGTCCATGTATTCCGCCTTTGTGATCGGCTATATCACGCTGACTACTACGCACAGACTGCGTTTTAACAATTTGGAAGAATTCGTTAAGGATGGAACTTATAAATTTCTCGTATTGCTAAACAGCGCCGAATATGATCTTCCTAGTGTGAGTCTGTTTTAAAGCCTAGAAATTACTCTCTAAATTGGAATCAGTATATTATTCACTGAAAGTGAACAGCCTGATTTCAGTGGTATATTTATAACTATATCAATCAGTGATATATGCACTGCCTTTCAGTGATAATGCACTGATTCAAATCAGTGAGATTAGTGATAATGCACTGATTCCGATTAGTGAGAGTATCTTCCTCCTAAGCGGAATCACTGAAAGACAGTGAATAATTACTACTTAATCACAATTATAAGTATAGCACTGTAAATCAGCAAGATTTCACTGATTCAAATTTAGAGAGTATATTGAGCAATTTATTAGTTGTAAAAATGTTAAATAACAGTTTGATCGCGAATAAAGTAGTCTCGCGATTATAATCTATGAAATTTTAAAATCATTATTACACGATATAAATAAATCTTAGTAATTTAATAATCTTGTTTAAAGAATTTGAAAATAATTTTAAACATTAAAAAAGTTAATTTTATCTGTTTTTATAATTCGTAAATATTTTATATTTTCATAACGCAAATATTACTGACAAGAGTTTATAAAGAATATATTCTATCCTGACTACATGCTTAGAAAGAAATTTTTTTATTCATCTTTTTATTTATTTTTTTTAAATTTTGCAGCGTACTAAGGACCCCGTGTTCATTAAACTGTATACATTAAAGGATGATAGGAAGAATTTACCAGCAACATTGTTGGAAGGATTCAAACAAGTTAGCAATTTTACATAATTAATGAAATTAATGTCATTAATTTAAATAAGTCGATTCACGTCATTCTTACGCAGATCTGCGAACGACCAAATGTGGCGTTTTACACGACGATTTTGAACACAGCGTCTTTGAACCTTAATTTGAAATGTAGGATAGGATATTTTGGTTCTGGAAGAATCGATAATATGGGATTAATGCTAGCGAAAGGAAGTCCTTACACTAGGTTCATAAATTATCAGTAAGTCTCAAGTATACATATTTATATACTTATAAAGAGATATGCTTCATTATTTAATGTAAATTTATTATTAAAATAACATATACTTGTAATATACTTTACTATTAAGTTGTTTCATGTTTGTAAATGTCGAGCGTTTATTACTGCATATCTTAAAACAATGAATTAAAAATGAAGTTAAAAATTCTACATTTTGTCTTATATGTATAAGAATACGATAATGTCGTTAAGTTTAATAATGTTAAAATTCTGAAAAAATGATGCATTCCTATTGAATCGCTTACAGCTGCTTTCATTTTTACAAGAATAAAATTTTTAATATCTTTCACATTTTTTAGATTGCGGCGATTTAATCTTAATGGTGTTATGAGCAAGTTGAATCATGAATATATGCCACAACATGTTCCTCTGCAACAGATTAATTTCGACGATGTCAATTTTGTAGATATAATACCGCTTTTGACCATAGTGATAGGAAGTATGATCCTAGCACTATTTATCTTGATAATCGAAAAAGTGCATTATTCATTTAAAACTCGATCTGAAAACAACAAACTGTTCATTAAAAAATTTAGTAATAATCTTGACATAAAGAATAAATTGCAAAAGAGAAACAGTGATTTAAATCTAGTACTTAAAGAAATTTATTATAATAGACCGTTTGGATATTTGCCATAACAAAAAGAAAAGAACTGCTTTGAATGTTAGATATGTACAAAGACGTAAAATAATATTTGCGATATATAATCATGTTTATAAATTTATGTATTAAGTGTAATAAAATATTTTAGGATTTATCATGTTGTTTTGGAAAAAAACAAATATTTTATAGAATTTTATAGAATTTCAATTTATATTTATATTAGATAACAATTTAATAAATAGCGGAATTGATAACGCAATTTTTAAGATGCTTGAAAAATTATAAAAGATTATAAAAACGATATTCAGATGTGTGATCAGGCACGAATTAGGTTTCGTGTCTGCTGGAATCTCCGACAAAACGTCAAAGTTATTTGAATAACATATTTCTTGGCAGATCTTTGGAAGTGCATAAAAGTAGAAGTTGCCATCCCTTATGTTATGCATCACACATCCGCTTTTCACTTCTCCATGCATCCTTACCGGTGTTTTCATTGTTCCACGATTGATAGCTCTTAAAGGACGGTAGTCAATAAACGCCGATGCATTCCATTGGGAAATTCAAGGTATTTGCCTTTTATCTATTCTTACAACCCTTTAGCCATGATTCCTTAGCAATGAGGACGATCTTTCGTTGCTCTGGTAAGAGCAATCTGGTAATGAGCCTGTTAATTCTCGCTGTCGTTTGCTTTCTTTCATCGAATATTTTTTGATAATTCTAACGATTTTTCTGAATTTACGTGAAATACGTATTCTAATTATCGTATACCTTTTTCTCAAAGTATATTCTATTGAGAATTTTAGCTACCTTTCGAGAATATTAATGTGTAATTATATTGTTACTATCTATAATTCTATCTTTAATTCTAATATTGCAATTATGTTTCTTCATAATCTGTTAATTATTAAAATGCAGAAATGTACTAGCTTCACTGAACATGAAATAAGATCGTAGTCAATCAGTTTTCACTACCTACTTATTGTATCTAAAAAAGAAGCTATAACTATTTTCTTATATTATTTACTATTGTCTTTTTTCTACAAAGGTTTTAAAAAGATAAAATATTGTGTCGATATGTTTATATTGCATCTTTTTACATCTCAATGAACTGGTCACAGAGTGGCAGACTTTGTATGAGCTGTTTTAGATCCCTATTAAATTCTGGATAATAAATATTGAACAGATGTTGTTTCCACGATCTATTAATAAAATAAATAGATTGAATAGTTGCGATAAACACACTAACAGTACTCTGACTTGTATCTAATGTATTATATAAAAAAGATTTCCATTATATTATAATAAAACTATTTCTTTATTTATTACCAAGTTGTATGCTGTAAAACATAAATACACGAAAAAATCGACTGTGTAAAACTAATACACTGAAATTTATTTTAGATACTTTTACGCTCGATTTCCATTTAGTAAAAAGGAAAAACAAAGAATACATAGATTGTATTTAGAATTATTATCGTATGTGCTATGTTAAATTTTAAAGCCTGTTCGTAATCAATTTTAAATCGCAGTGAAAGCTCAATAATTTATCATTAATCATTACATATTTATAGACAGTTGTAACAGGTTTTGCTTCTTGAATAATTAAACTGATAACGGGGCATGTACGTAGATACTTTTGTTTTCAATGCACTGCAAATAAAAATAAAAAAAAGTATATAGAAAAATCTGGGTATGAGTGTTTCAGGAAGAGTTCTGAATTCGATTTTCTTCTGCTATTAAATACATTAAATATGTTATTAGCTGCGAAAGATAATCGCACATCTTCGAGCTTTGGATATAATATACAAGATCTTTGATGATATACAAACCTTTCATAAATAATATCGATTGCTGACGTCAGCACACCTTGTTATTGTGCTCTCCGAGGAGAAAATGATAAACAACATAAATTACGAACTAGATCGTCGGATACGATAAATTTCCATCCGCGATGATAGTCCTTCAGTCATCCGTTCGTATCCTTCAATCGAGGTTCTCGCACATTATTTCCATTAAATTTCAGGCGGCGAGCCACGTTTTCATTTTAAAGGATTCTGCGATTTATTGTTATCTTTAGTAAGATTTGCCACTTAGAGGATACTGATTCGATTGTGTCTGTCGATTTTTATTTGTTTCACAAGGGATAATTCCTTGCACATAATTTTCATTTATTATTTACGTAACGATATCCATCTGAGTGAAATATTTATGTTTTAGTATGTAGTTGTTAAAGCTTGAAAAAATCTTCTTTTTTATTTTTCCGTGGATTTTCTCGATAAATTTTTCTAATATATTCTGCTTTATTGAAAAAGTAACTAAGAAAATCTGCGGAAAAATTGAAAAGCTCCGATTTTTTCCGAGGTTTTAAAACTAGGTATATTTTTTATAGAGTAACAGTTTATTCGAGTTCTTGCTTCCCTTTTGCGCTTCGTGAAATGAAATACATGACATCGCGATCGATCGTAATACTTTTTTTCGTGTTGAGCACCAAACCGCTGACAGAGGGAATAGACATCAACAATTATTTCCGACTGATCAACGATGTTCACAGATATTATCGCACGTCGTGTATTATTTTCGTGAGATCTGACAAATACGGTAAGTATAGAGTAAAATTTTTGTCTTTCTTACTTTCCTTGTAAATTTGAAAAAGTATGATGAATTGAATGAAATGTAAAAAACAATTAAATTACCTTCTTTTAACTTTAAAAATTTATCCCGTAAGAAATTATATTTTCATCTCATTTACGATTTAAAGAATATTTAATACTGAAAATACACAAATTTTAAATGAAATGTGTTTAATACGAATATCACAGATTTGAACATGACGGCACTGGTGTATACGTGGTCTCGAAAATTCTCACAGCAAGGAGTCATGACTGTGATCAGAACTTTCTTGGATTTGATGAGCGAGTACAACGGGTACCAGAAGAATATCACGCGGCCGTTGTTCGTCGTTCTTCTCGACACCGAGGAGACCATGAGCGAGTTTAGCGTGACCACGAAAACCATAAAACCTATGTCTTTTCCCTTCTGGCTTGTTATATTTCTTCAGCGTCCTGGGAATCCCCTCGAGAAGTACTGCAGACATCCTACCTATAACGTATTCAACGTGGATTTTGGCACTCAGATGCTGGTTCTGTGCTATGATCATCCAAACCTGGTCGAGTGGTACGCCATTCGCGATAATCGCACCAGAACGTTCGATATAGCCACATGGTCTCCCGACAGAGGTCTGATTTTGAAAACGCTGGAGAACGTGTACGTCAGAAGAAGCGACATGTTCGGCGACATTATACGTGTGGCGTCAGTAAGCGTAAGTTTTTGTTTTTGCGATCACCGTCGTATGTACTCTGACGTTGCAAATCAGAAATGGTTGTAAGCGATATTTTAAAAAATAGTCGCTTCGCAAATTATCATGATATTACATCTTAACAATGACTAATAAGTAGATGTAAATTAACGTGACAATTTTGTTGATAAATGCTCGAAGAACTCGCCAATGCTCTCGCATGAGAATGGCACGCTTGGCGGAATGTTTGGTGCGCTGCTGACAGAACTTAGCAAAGTGATGAATTTCACGGTAAAGATTCTGGATCCATTGAAGGCATATGGCGCGTTGAATGAGTACAAGACAGGTTGGACAGGTGTGGTCGGCCAAGTAATGACCAACGAAGCCGATTTTGGTGTTTCCTCGTTCACGAGGACAATCGAGAGACAAAATGTCGTTGACTTCACGATAAATTTGGTACGGTCGAAATACTACCTCTATTATAAGGAGGTAGAAATCGAGGAAGTAAACTGGTCCACGTACTTCAGAGTAATAATGATGTTTATTATTGATGTATATTAATTAGCATTAAATATATTAATTTTAAATATATATTAAAATTATATAATCTATAATTATAAAATTATAAAGACTTGAAACTACATGAAGACTTTAAAGACCAATAAGACTATACTGTATTGAGAAAAAAATTACTAAATTTTTTAATATATTTGTTCGAATAGTACTGATACATTATTTGCTTACATAAATATTTATTCTATAAAAAAAGTTATTACTTGAATTAAATTAGTGTTTCTTGTACTACTAAATAGTTTTATATTTACATTTAGTAGATATTTTATTATTAAATAGTATTATTCGAATAAATATTTATTAAAATTTAGTAATTTTTCCCTCAGTGCATAGACTTAATTCTGTACCTGTATATATAATAAAATTAAAAATAATTATCTAAGATTATTTTAATATATATTTTTCTGAGGAGAGAAATAGCGTTAACATTATTTACGTAATTAGATTTCACGCACGACAAATTTCAATAGAATAAATAGTTTTTTTCTTTTACTTATATATTTTCTAGGCATTCAACTTCGAAGTGTGGATATCATTAGTAATGTTAATAATAATCGCTACAATTACATTGACTATTATGAAGACAAAGGGATTCACGACAAGTTTAATATTTGAACACGTTACTAAGGTTTGGGGCATTTATTGTCAGCAGAGTCTGCCAGGTAACGTTTACTACAGATATAGATATTTTTCTCGCATATCTTTTCCATATTGTTAGTAACGTTTGATGTAATTAATTCACCAATACATATCAAATGTGCTAACATATGTATATTTTGCTCTAAAACCTAACGCATGTATATTTTATGCTATCACAGATTTTCCCAAAGAGTCACCAATGAGAATGGTTTTTTTCTCGATTTATGTTTCATCGATAGTAACTTTGTCCATGTATTCCGCTTCGATAATCAGCTACCTCACGACTTCTACGCCCAAAGTGCTTTTTTCTACTATGGAAGAATTCGTTAAGGATGGTTCTTATAAATTTCTCGTGTTGTTAAACGGCGCCGAGTACGAAGTTCCCAAAGTGAGTCCGTTATTTTTTAAAGCCTAGAGATTACGTTGCGCAATTTATCATTCGTAAAAATTTCAATTGAAATTTCGATCGCGAACAAAAACAGTCTCGCGATTATAGTCGACAAAATTTTGAAAGCATTACACAATGTAAACAAATCATAGTAATTTAATAATTTTATTTAGAGAGAATCTGGCAATAATTTTAAACATTAGAGAACTTTATTTTATCTGTTCCTCAAATATTTTATATCATCATAAGGCAAATATTACTGGCGAGAGCTTATAAAGAAAAAAAATTATATCTTTTTATTTATCTTTTTCAAATTTTGCAGCACATTACGGACCCCACGTTCATTAAACTGTATACATTAAAGGATGATAGGAAGAATTTACCAGCAACATTGTTGGACGGACTTAAACAAGTTAGCAATTTTACATAATTAATGAAATCAATTGTATTAATTTAAGTTGATTTATGTCATTCTTATGTAGATATGCAATCGAGAACGCGTGGCGTTTTACACGACGGAGTTTCACAAACAATCTTTGCATTATAAAATGCCATGTACGACTGGACGTTTTCCTTCTGGAAGATATTCTAATATAGGGTTCATACTAACAAAAGGAAGTCCTTACACTAGTTTCATAAATTACCAGTAAGTTCCAAGTATACATATTTATATAATAATAAAGAGATATGCTTTATTATAGAATGTAAAATTATTATTAAAAGACGGTACCATATTTTTTAGTATTAAGTTGTTTGATGCTTGTAACTATCGAATGTTTATTATTGGATATCACACTGAGAAAAAAATTTATTTGAATACTTGCAATGAAATATTTACTTATGGTACATAAATAGTTATTCAATTAAAAAAAAGATAGTTAAATTAAATTAGTGTTTCTTGTACTAAACAGATATTTATTTACATTTAACAAATTATTTCTTTGCAAGTATTCAAACAAATATTTATTAAAATGTAGTAATTTTTTCTCTCAATGCATAAATTGATTGATTTTATTAATATCATAAATACGTAAAAATGATTTTTCAATCATTTTTAAATTAAAAGTCTACATTTTGTTTTATAATTATAAGGATACGACAATATTATTAATTTTAAATATTGTTGAAATTATGAAATTACAAACAAATTGTGCATTCAGATTGAATCACTTACGATTACTTCCATTTTTTTCAGAGAATAAATACTTCAAATATCTTTTACATTTTTTAGCTTGCGGCGATTTAAGTTTAATGGTGTTATGAGCAAGTTGAAGAACGAATATATGCCATTAAATGTTCCGGTGCAAGAGACTATTTATGAAAATGTCAATTTGGAAGCAGTAACGCCAATTTTGACCATAGTGATAGGAAGTATGATCCTAGCACTATTTATCTTGATAATCGAGAAACTGCATTATTCGTTTAAAACTCGATCTAAAAACAACGAGCTGTTTATTAAAAAATTTAGTAATACTCTCGAAGTAAAGAATAAATTGCAAAAGAGAAACAGTGATCTAAATCTAATACTTAAAGAATTTTATTATGATAGACCGTTTGGATATTGGCCATAACAAAAAAGAAAAGAACTGCTTTTTGAATGCTAGATATATACAAGGACGTAAAATAATATTTGCGATATGTACGTCACGTTTATTAATTTATTTAGCAAATGTAATAAAATGTTTTACGATTTGTCTTACTGTTGAAAACAACAAATATTTAATAGAATTTCAATTTATATTAGATTATAATTTAATACGTAGCAGAAATTTGAAAATGCAATCTTTGAGATGCTGGAAAAATTATAAGATTATAAAAACGATATTCAGATGTGTGATCAGGCACGAATTAGGTTTCGTGTCTCCCGAAATCTCCGACAAAACGTCAGAGTTATTTAAGTAACATCTTTCCTGGGAGGTCTTTGGAGATGCACAGAAATAGGAGTTGCTATCATTTTTATTGTACATCACACCCTGGCTTTTCACCCTTCCACGCATTCTTGCCAACGTTTTTATTGTTCGAAGATTGAAAGCTCTCAAAAGACAATAAATGCCAATGCATTCCACTGGGAAATTCAAGTTACTTGCCTTCTGTATCTATTCCTGTAATGCCTTAACCATGATTCCTTAGTAATGAGGACGATCTTTCGTGGCTCTGGTAAGATGAGCTTGTTAAGTCTTGCTTGTTATCACTTGCTTTCTTTCATCGGATGTTTTCTGATAACTTTTAGTCTGTTTGAAAATGGGTTTGGTTATTACTAGTAAAAATAATGCAGTTGGCAGAAGTGAAAAATACTTGCGTTTTGTTTCTTCCACCAGTAAAACTAGACGATTCCAAATAGTCCGAAACATCATTAAATATTTTCAGGTTTCAAACCTTACATTATAACACTAAGATTGCATGGAAGTTGCAAAAGATTTCTGCAATGTTACAAGCTTGTGATAACATTGATATGTCCGCAATTTTTAACCTGAAAATAATTTTTCTGACGTTTTGGATTATCTATTTGTCATTGATCATCTATTGGTTTTACTGGTGGAAGAAATGAAACGCCAGTAATTTTTACTTCTGCCAATTGCATTACTTTTACTGGCAGTAATCAAAATTATTTTTGAACAAAGAGATAATTGAATAATAATAATAGGGAACTGTTCTATTTAACAAATTGCTCGATTCACTCACTTGATTGTTCCTGTTACTGCTGCTGCTGCTGTATTTTCTTTCCTGTTAAGAGTGACCGACACGAACATTACGCCATGCATTGCGACATAGTCCGAAGTCCGAGACAGTGGCGAGAGACTTTGAATGTTCACTTAAACACAATGGACACAAACGAAACAACGACTCTATTGCAAGGATAAAAAGCATCCTTTTGAAGTATTCGAGGGAATACGCACGTGTGAAAACATTAAGCGACACGACACTCACGACAGGCACATGATGTCGTATTTCACAAAGAAGTACGACCACTTCTACATACGCCGTAGTCACTCACATGTCAAAATGATACTGTGCACCACTGTATTCGGTACTCGACCATATGTCGTATTTCCGCATAATTCGATCTCGAAATACGCGTAGCATCTGATCACCGGCGAAGTAACGAAAAACATGGCGGCGGCAACAGCTGACCGCAGGACCGCAGTACCGCAGTGTAGCGGTGGCGCAGTCGTCGCGGGCCCGTTTTATGAGGAGTGGGGAGGAAGCCGCGAGTCGAGACGGTGTGGCGCCTGACCTTGCGCGGTCAATAACCCGTCGGCCGACGGCGTGCACGTGCGCCTC
>QKQZ01051873.1:0-13195 GCA_003595255.1 Solenopsis fugax
TAATATAATAGTATTAATTAATAATTATTATTTATTAATATTAAGTAATATTATAATATATACACAGGATAACAAAAAAATTCGACCATAAAAAATTTTATACCTATTAAATTATTAGTTATAACTTATATTTGATATAAATAAGTTTTGAAATGTTATTTATATTTTAATAAAATCAGACCAATAATAATTAATTCAAAATAGCTATCTGTAGCTTTGTAAGCCTAAAGCCTGCAAGGTCTCTTGGAAACATAATTTTATGGTCAAAGTTTTTGTCACCTTGTATATATTTCTTTATTTATTGTATATATATACATACATTTAAATAAAGTTTATACATATAAATAATATTAACAAGTGTGAGACTAATAAATAAAGATTACCTTGTACAATTTATCCAAGTTATACCATACGTCTTCCTCATCCTGATCCTCGTATTGCGACTCCACGAGATTATCTCGCGAACGCGAAAGTATCTTCCGCCTCGATACCATTTTGCGTCCCGATAGTCAATCTGAAAGCAGAGAAAGGAAAAAAACGATACCGTGTAATCTCTCTTCGCGTCGAGCAGCCTCGCGAAATTCTCTCTTTCGTGAAAAAGAGAAACTTTTATTTTAATTTATATTAAAGGATTTTCACTGGAAAATTCGTTGACAGATTTAAATGTCATCAGTTATACGCTTATCGAAATTCTCGTCGCTTCTCTGAATAAGCATGAAGAAATAATTCTCTTATTTGCGCGGAAAAAGAAATATCCTTATCACTCTTGCACATAATCTCCCTGTGCCATTAATTTCTAAGTCGTTTACGGTTTAAAAGTCGAAGAGATAATCGAAAACTTTTGCATCGGCCTGTGTACTTCCAAGGTACGGAGGTATATAAGGCATGAAAGAGACAGAGAGAGAGAGAGAGAGAGAGATTGTTCAATAAATGTATATACAGTGTCTCGAAATTCACGAATTAAAATATTATAATAAGGAAGTTCTCGAAAAATTAAGTAAAATAGTTATTTGTGAATTTTTAATTCAAACAGTAATTTTTGAGATATAGAGATGTAAAGCTATAAATTTAAGATATAAAGAGAAATATTTAAAACTAGGTTATTAGATAATTGCGCAAACGTTTAGTAATTCAATAGTGGTATTAGTAACCGCATGAGAGGTGACTGTCTAAATGTAATCTCTGATTGACTAGCGAGGATGCTAGCGTCATCCGTGAAAAATTATTTTTAATTTTTCATGTTTTTGACAAAAAAGGGATCAGAGTCATATACGTTTCAGCGTGTGTAGTTTAACTCCTGTAAGAGGAATTATATTTTTGTAAAATCAATACAAAGTATAATTTGTTTAATAAAATATTTTTGTCAATAATATAGATGATTTCAGCATCGCCTTAAGTTCTTACATTTCACGCACACAAACTACTGTTGGAAATAAAAATTTACAATTAACTACTTTATTTAATTTTTTGAAAACTTTCTATAGTATTTTGATTCGCGAATTTCGAGGGGGGAACACCCTGTATATATCTTGTCCTTTCTGTTTCTTTCGTTATTCGCGTCGGCCTTTTTCTCATTTTTTTTTTTTATTTTACGAATACAAACGCTATGAGCTTTAATGCAAAAGCACGATGCATTCACGGCTGCCGCATACAGATGTCGATATCAGATATTGAGCTATCAGTCGCTGCTGCATGTTTCTCGCGGTGCGACGCGAATAATGCTTCAGGTGGCGAGGGCGACAAAAAAAAAAGGGAAAAAAATCGCCGTCGCGATTTACGGGGCATGTTCCGCGGGATACGTGTGCGTGAGAGCCCACACGACAAAGCTTATATCCGGCTTCGTGACGTGACGTCATTTCAGCTGATCCTCCGACACTCGACATCGCGCGTCGCGTTTCGTTATGTCCTCTCCCGGCGTTAAAATCTCCTTCGGTCTCTGGCGAAAGAGATTTTAACGCCGGGAGAGAACATAACGAAATGACATTTTTTCATTGCGGTTTATGTGGTACGTGTCTACGAGAAGGGGGAGACGTAACGCTCAAGTACATGCGGAAGGGTTAAATCTTCCCACGTTCATCTCATCGTAATCTAAAGATTACGATCGTCAAAAATTAATTTATGTCTCGTAAATAACTGCCGTCATGATTTAATAACTGCTCTCATGAGAGAAACCTTCATTAACAACATTTTTAAGTTGCAAAATTTTAAATAACTTTAATTTTAATTCTAAAAAGCAACGAAAAGAACGATGTTGCTAAAGTGTCTAGAAGTTCAGCTAGATCTGAGATAATTTTGTTAGACTATTAAAATAATTATGGAGGCTGCTCGAGTTGACTGCTAAAATGCCAAAATTTTTTGCAGCATTGCTCATCATGCTTGAGCGTCCTACATAATTATTTTGATGGTTCAACAAAAAATAATTTTCAGATCTGTATCTGGCTAAGTTCTAAAGTAGACACTTCAGCAAAAAACCGTTCTTTTCTTGTACCGCGATTTTTTTATCGCAAAGTGACACTATTACAACTCGTAAATTAACTGAGATATTCAGTACTAGAAATGAACAAGTGGATTAGTCGAGAGGAAACGAAAAACGCAATCAGGATGCCTCTAAAGAAAAAAGAACCGCATCGTCGGGAGAGTCGAGAGATCGCGTGCGACTTACGAAGCACCGTGTATATTCGATCTGGCCTGATTAATTTCGAAGATTATATCGCCGCGTGGATCTGCTAAAAAGAGAAAAAAAGAATGTAAAAGTCAGGAAATGGGTTAAGGAAATTGCCCCGCCCTAGAATGCAAAAAGCTATGCGAAAGTGCGGACGAATCAGATACAACGGAGCGATAGCGCAGGTGGAATATGGTTGATTTACGATGAGCTCCGAGCATCGTGAAAGTGTTGTTATTAAACGTATCGCCTGGCTACGACTGGTGTCCGAATTGGCTTTCACGACTACTCTTTCGCGCAAGATCTTTTATTTATAGCCGCGTATTAATGAGGAAAAAATAGGCGGCGATTCTCTCCCGAGAAATTGGTCAGCGTAACACTTATGCGCGAAAACGCTCCGCGATTTACTTTTACATTTTATTACGCAAGATATCTTCTATATATAATACATATTAAAATATTAACATATTCAAATTTGATATTAATATTTTATTTTATTATTTTGGACTATATTTTTATTATATCTTCATAAACTATTTAAAAAATTTACAAATAATTTGAATTTTTTTCAACCAATTACTACTTTATCGTATTTATTATTTATAGTCGAAATTAATAAGCAATTTTATAACGTTCTATTACATATTAAAATTTGAATTAAAATGATACTTTTATATAAAAGATAGTTTTGTAAAATTTTATACAATTATATTTTATATAATTTATTATTAAAAAAGTTTGTGAAAAATAATCTCTATTCTTTAAATGTGAAAATTTAAGTTGCTTTTTAATCAAATAGATTCCTCAATCTTGAATTATATTCCGCTTAAAGAGATCCTACAGCTAATTACTAATATTTTCTTTATTAAAAGATTTTTAAATTGACTTCATAGAGTTCCAAATTTCTTTATACAGTTAAAATATGCATAAAAATGAAGAGGACAAATGGCGATTTCACTCTAATAATTAGATATCGGATATTTTTATGCAAATATTTATTGTAAATGTGCACAAAATGTGCACATCTGCACAATATGTACAAAAATATGCATTTTTAAATTGCTTTTTCAATAAGACTTTCTATTTTAAAACCTTACTTTCTAATCTGCTTTAAAAAAAAATGCAATTTGCATAAGAATCTGATGTGCACAAATAACGAAAAAAGTTTTTTAAACACATTAATATATATTATAGAGTTTAAAGTATTTTATCTATTAGTATGAAATCGCTTAATGTTCTTGTGCGTATTTTAATTGTGTAAAAGAATTACGAACTCTATACTGTGAAGCCAATTCAAAGATATCTTTTAATGAAAGAATGTCGGTAATTTGCTTTAGAATCTCCTTAAGACTTTGCTCTCTCTCTTCGCAATAAATAGTAATGACGAACTTAACTATACACGCCTAAATACCACGGATTATTCCGACGATATTCGCGTCTTTGACTCGTCTTGCACCGTTCGACGCTACTCCTCCCGATGTAAGTCAATACTGTACCGCTATATACTTAATCGTAGCACTCGACGCGTAGCGAAACGGAGCCTCGTATGGCTCGAGGTACCGTAATGTCGATTAGGTAGTTACAGCACGCAACGCGCCCGGGTCGACCGCCGGATTAAATCCCCAAAAAGAGTCGCCGCCGTCGCGTCGTCGTGTGTCGCGCCCGGGGGCTTGAATTCCGATCACCTGGCTCAAACCTATGGAATTTCGCGCGTCAAGGTGACGATCAGTCGGGATGTCTCATCGGAAAGACGCGTGACGGAAAACCAACGAAAAAAAGGAACAGGAAAGAAAGGAAGAAGCCATGCGATGCGAACGCTCGGCTCCGCGGCGTCGTGATAAAATGGCGAGGCTCGCTGGAGAGATGAGATTTCGCCAAGACGGGGATTTCCCGCGCGTCCCGAATGCATTAATTTCGAATGTTAAGCCTGTGGCATGCGATGCTGGAATTTTTAGTAATTTACTAATAGCGTTTTCAACTTCAGTTCAAACCCACTGCAATCAAAAACGCTATAAATCGCAATTAAGCAAATCAAGCAATCCAGTAAGAAAGAGCAAAGAAAAAAGTTGTCAATTAAATTTTTCAACTTGATTAAATTTCTTCAGTATTTATGTATTTAAATTAAATATATAAATGCTTAAATTGAAATTCAAGTATTTAAATTAAATATTTGAACGGAAGAAATATAATCAAGTTGAAAAATTTAGTCACGTAAACGTCTTTTTCTCAGTGTGTGCCACAGGTTTTAGTCGAATGCGCTGCGACTGCCTAAGTGCGAAAGAAAGTTCAATGACTTCCGTCGTCAATTCTGATTTTAGGAATCAGGATAACTAATTAAATCTTGCTGATAAATTGAACGGCACAAATTCTAATGTCCGTATGTAACATTATGCATTAGAGATTAAAAATTGCGAATTGAAGATTAGAATTTGGCTAATTAGATTATTTTAATTTTAAGCCGTTTTATGTTCTGACTAATAAAAATCTAATGTGCAATTTGTACACAGAAATAAATGACTGACAAATAAACCTATCCAAGTGTTACACTCCAATTTTAGTAAGCTTTGAATATGTTGTAATCTAGGTCAAAATAAGAGACTTATATCTTTTTATATGTACCCATACGACCGTTAAGGTTGAAATACGCTCTTGAAATTTAAAGGGAAAAAGGGGATTTTGAAAAAAAATAACATTTCCAAAAAATCTGAGTGAATTGTTATAAAATACATAGAAAACCATAAAACTTATTTGAATTTTTTTTATATCTTTTTTTACCGTATCGACGGTATTGGCTCAGAAATAAAAAATCGATTTTTTTCAAGAGCGTTTCACTCCCTTAACGGTCGTATGGACACAAAAAAATTTGTCTCTTATTTTGACCTAGATTACAACATATTCAAAGTTCATCAAAATCGGAGTGTAACGTTTTAGATAGGTTTACTTAAAAATATCAGCTAAATCAGTAGAGAAAGAGAGAGAGAGAGAGAAAGAGAGAGAGAGAGAGAGAGAGAGAGAGAGAGAGAGAGAGAGAGCTAGTTTAAACTTTCCTGTCCTTGCTAAAAGTTGGCTACTAAAGATAAAATATATTTGCTATGAGATGCGTTATTAGTTATTAGCTAAAATTAAAACCGCGCTTTAACACGAATAGCTAAAAAAGTGGCAGCTAATCCTCGATATCTTACGCGCACAAAACTGCGCATTCGAATCGCAATTGTTTGTTGGGACGCTGCTACGTATAATTTGGTTAGCAAATATCTTTTCCTGTAGCTGCTATAATATTTTAATAATTAATAAATTGAGCTTTAGAGCAGCAATGGCATTACCTAATCGACACAATTTGTAACTGCTATATAATTTGGGAATAATACTTTATATAACAAATATTTCATGATATTTATATCATAATTACATGTACCTATTGCTTCCTTTTATGTAATATAAATGTGCAAATGCTACATCTTATTTACATAATAAGTGATGCTTCAATATATAGCATTTAAACGTTGAAGCTATGTAGATGTTATACAAACAAGTGATTAGTTGTATAAATATACCATCATCGTTTTGAAAAAAGGGCGAAATTATAATATAACTGCAACATTACTGCAACTTTCACGTTATATAAAATGTGATACTGAAACCTGTAGCTATTATATAGTGAATATATAATAGTCGACTGGATAACTATTCCTATTTAAGAGATACATCTTAGCTGCCATGGCTACATTTTAGCTTCGTTGGCTAATCCTTTCTCTGCGCGTAACACTCAATCTTCAATACGTAGTTTAATACAGACTCAAAGATATCTCTCTCCGAAGAATCTAGATTATTAGAACGTCTTCCAGATATTGACGCCAGCTTCGCTTGAAGAGAATTATCTTTTCGTACTTCTTCACTTTTTCATATTTCTTCAAATCATGGCCTACTCAAATATTTTTGGCAGACAACTGTACATACATACTCCAGTACATACATGCGCTTTAATTGCCGGACAGATAATCGTTTTTCGCGGGAGAGTGCCCGACTTCTAAGGTAGACTTTTCTTGCGGCAATATCGAAGATAAGAAGAAATAATTGACGTAATGATGCAACATTTACGTAACAAAACCGAACAGTCTTCGCGACGGCGGCGGCGGCGGTAGCAGTGGGCCCCTTACGAAGAGGCACGTTCTCCCTTACTCAAGGAAGAGAATCCGCGACGTTTTTCCCGACGCGACGGATAGAACAGAACCTACGAAATCTGACTCACGAATGGCGCTCTTCTATTCCCCTTCGACGACGATTTCGCAACGTTCTCCACGTAGTAGGTGCCTCATGGCGTTTGTCCATTATCTCACCGCGGGGCACGGGATTGCGTCCGCGAGTTCGCCATCTGTTTCGCGCGCGTGCACATAAGTACGTATACGCGTCTCCCTAGGGCGAGATTACGAGCGCCGCTTTCGTAATGAGCGCGATCTCGTGTACCGATAATGAGGAAAAGGGATCCGGCCTGAGATCGCGGGTCGCGGATCTGTTCGCGAGAGCCTCTGCGGAGGTGAAAGAAACGTCACACGGCCGACAACACTGCCTTTGGCGAACCAACGAACGAACGAACGAACGAACGCCCGGCCGCCACCAGAATTTCCCTGAAACTGCTTTCACTTCTCCGAAGAATGCGAAGGCTGTTGTACCACGACCAGCGGCAACGTCTAGCACAGGCCGTGCTGGAGTACAGCGCGCACTCCGAGGGACCCCCACCTTCCTTGAGAGATCGGCGGTGTGGCTCACTATCGTTCGCCGTGGTTGCGCCGTGCAGATACTCGTACATAAACGCACGGACACACACATACACACGTACGAAGCATATACACGACCGTTCGCACGCTCTTTCTTTCCTTTTTGCCTCTCTCCACTTCTTTCCTTGACGGGTATTTTACTCCGTGTCCCTCTCGTTTCTCCGCGATTTTCTTCACTCTTCAGCTTCTGTCGTCACGTGCCTCTCCGTCTTTGTTGCGGGCGATCGTCATGAGTATATCTCCTCTCGAGAGGTATCCTTTCTCTCTCCCTCTCTCGCCGATCCCTCTCGGCTTCATCTCTTCGCTCTCCAGCCGCCGTCTTCGCGTATCTCTTCATCTCTATTGCAGATTTCCATGAATATGTTCTTCCCTCTTTTTCAATTTCACCGCCTTTCCCTATTCCTTTTCAGTTTTCATTGCTCTTCGGCGCTGTCTTCGTAATCCTCTCGTCTTTGTCGAAGAGTACACGAGTATATCTTCCCTTCTCTCTCTCTCACCTTCGCCATCTCGTTTCTTCAACTTCGTGAACGGCATTCTGTCCCCGCTACTTGATACCCGACTGCATCGAAATCTAGTTCTCCTAATTGTTTCTTTCATAGCTTCACCATTATTTTAACTAATGGCCTATCTCGGTATCTCTTCTTCCCCTAATAGCACAAGATATCGTATGAATATTCTGGAATATTCTAGATATCGTATGAATATTCGTACAATATCTATATATATTCGTACGATATCATATGCTATTAGGGTCGCTAATTCACATCTTTTGTCATTTCCTCCGATTATTCCAGTCCACATTTCTTCTTCCTCTCCCCCCCCCCGCACTTCGAATCTTCGTCTCCCTTTCATCCGCCATTCCACCAGGCACCACCTACTCCTCGCTCGCGCACATTCGCTCATTCTTTCTCTCTGTCTCTCTCACTCACATATACTCGCGATCCTCTTTTCCTTCTTTCGCTCTTTCTCTCTCTCTCTGTCTCTCTCCCACCTTCTTTCGCGCAGTCAACTCGCCAAGTGACTTCGATGAGCGCAACAGCGAGATTTCGAAGCAGTGGAAGGAAACTGGTTATACTCCGGCCGCGCGGAACAGCGCGGCCAGGCATTTTACGCACACACCCTTTCGCGGAGACAACCCCGGCGGGATCTCCTCGAGGTACTCCTACGCGAGACCGAGGCGCGCAACGAAAGCGAATCGCGCGGGGCTGCAATTAAACGAGAGCGGGAATTAAGCGAGGACTGTACGAGGGGACGCGTAAATCGCAATTACCGCGATCCGCGCCCATCGCGACGCCAAACGCGCGCGACGATTATCCCTCTTTACGATTATCGCGCACCGTAAATCCGCGGCACTTACGAGCGTAACCGTCGATAGGATGCCGATATATCGCCGATTTAATTTGCGTGGAGCGATAAACTCTACGAAATTACTGACGAAGAGCAAGATGGGGGAGGAGGGGGAGGTATCTACTTCCCCGCGCTGTCGCGCGATGGAAAGTAGCAACGACCGACCGTCCGTGACTACTTTCCTACGGTCCTCGAGGCTCCCTCGGGGAAAACCCATGAACCGCTCGGAGCCAGCGTCTCGATATTTATGCCTATTAATAGCCGATACGACGAGCAATGACACGAGTTATTTGTAATAATTCCGCATTCGGTCGGCCACAAGTTAAATTCCTCGAATTTTTCAACTTTTTGCTCGATCATCGGCAATTCCAATGAGACAAGATAATCTTTCATGAAATCCTATCTCTTCCTGTTAAAAATTTTTCTCGAAATTTTTCAGAATTTTTAAAATTAAGAATTAAATTTCAGAATTTTATGAATTTGAGAAAATTTCTTGCATTTTTAAATACGAATTAGAAAATGTTGAGAAAGCCTACATCTTCTCTAGAATTTTTCGTATATATAAATTTTGAAATATTTTAAGATTTTTAAAAATCTCATTCTGTAATTTCTAAAAAAATATTTTAACTTCACTTTCAGATTTTATTTTTAAGATTTCATAAGAAAATAAATAAAAAAAAAGTATTTCACCAATGCTTTAGTAACTATCATTTAAACTTGATTATTATTACTTTGTTTCAGTATACTTCTATCAATATTATTAAAGTAATATTCTATCAATATTATAGAAAAGGAGTTAAGGATTGCTGTTTTAAACAGGCACCGGATTGATTGTAGTGTTTTCGAGCGGAAATATACACCTGTACGCTAGTTGGAACCCCGAGGCAGAGAAAATACGTGTCATTAGCCAGATTTCGGGGCCGTTCTCTTCCAGTCGCGAACGCTGCCAAATCAACCTTCTAACGCGCATTTACGCCGAATGTGAATACGCGATGGAAACGAACGGCTGCTCCGAATCGACGTCGAACGCGCGCAACGTTCGCCGCGCTCTTTCCTTGGCCTATATAGCCAGCCGGAGCTATAACGAGAAAAGAAATTGCGGATATGTGCCGCCGGATAAACGGGATAAACATCCTGCAGCGGGACATGTCGAGCGTGAAACGAACGTTTCCAACGCGTTTGGGACAGGCGTGTGCTCCGTCGGCGTTCGATAGAAAGCGAGGAATCCGCTTGCCGCGGAAGCGAGCGAGCGAGCGAGCGAATGCAGCTTGCGAGCCGCTTGCGGCTTTCACGATTATGCTTGCCGTTTGTGCGAAAGTCAATCTCGCAATCATCGACTCGCGCGGCGCAACCGCGAGCCCGGGACACGGTATGACGTCGACAAGATTAATTTCCGACAATTCCGCGATGAGTTTACAGCTTCCGACCCTGATCTGATTTTCGCGCGATTAGGATAGATCTCGTATAGATTCTCGCGCGAAATATAATTACTGAATGTCCAAATTATTTATATATATTAATTTTGAAATATTCTAAGATATTTTTTTAATCTATAATTATAATTCTGATGAAATCTCTTATATAATGTAAAATCTGAAAGTGAAGTTTAAAATACTTTTTAGAAATTGCAGGATGAGAAATTTTAGAAATCTTAAAATATCTCAATATTCATAAATATGAAAAATTCTAAAAAAATGTAAACTTTCTCAATATTTTTAATAAGTGTTTTAATCTGTATAAAAATTGCCATCAGGATTCTGATGACATATTGCGCATGAACTCAACGAAATTATACCGGTTTCCAAGATTGAGTAAGCTAATACATTTTTTTAATTACATTAAGTTAAAGTTAACACCTTATAAAATTTAATTATGTCAAAAGTTACATGAACAGAAAACTAATTAGTTAAAAGTTACATAAAAATTAAATTGAGTTAAATTCAAAATTAAATTTGAAATTATTCATATTAAATTAGAAATTCGTAAGTTTTTAAAGTTAGATATTCAAAACAATTATAATATTGATCAAACAAATTTAATATTTTATTTGTAAATTAAATTTTTATGAAATAGCAAAGAAATATTGTTTCTTATATGGGAGAAGATATTTTTTCTTTTATAATTTTTTTTCTTTTACATACTAAGAAAAAAATTATTAACTTAATAAAATTTTTCAACTCGATTAAATTTTGTCAGTGCAAGTATTTTATGTACTTCAATCAAATGCATAAATACTTCAATAGAAAAAATTTAATCGAGTTGAAAAATTTAGTCCAGTTAACAACTTTTTTCTCAATGCATAAATAAATTTTTAATTTAGGAAAAAACTTAAATAAAAATTTGTGTTTCAAACACAAAGTTGAAGTTAAAAATTAAATTATTTAAAATTAACTAAGTTAAAAGTTATTAACTTTTTAATATTATAATTTAACTTTTTATTTTTCAACTATAGTTACTACCCAACCCTGCCGGTTTCGTTCCTTTGCCGATACCCGTTTTCGCGGGATTCCCCAGGAGGACCGGATCTTTCCGAACGCCCGGCGCCTTACCGAAATGTTAAAAACGCATTCCACGATCCAGCCAATTTTCTCCCCGTCCATTTTCGGCGAGAAAGTCAGAGATTGAGGAATTAGTTGCGCATCAACTAATTGACTTTAATTACGTGTTTACGGACACGCATCGCATGAGCTAAACAAGCTATCACATTTCGTCATCTGTAGAAAAGATGCGTTTCCAACGTCCATTGTTATTCGGCGGGAGAGCGTTCGATCGCGATTCTCGAGGGGGGCCGCCGCGGCGACTTCTGAAAAAAAATTCGCCTTCGGATCTCCCTCGGGGCGATCGCCCTCCGGGCTTTCCTCCTCGCGCGGAGCGGAGTTGCCAAAGAAGAACGGCGGAGGGGAAGAGGGGGAGGAACGTTACGACACCGCCATCGGTCGCGGGCCGCGAAACGCCACGCTCTCGTACGATACACGATACATGGCGCGATACGTGCAACGCGAGCGGCAGAAATTCCGGCTCGCGAAAAGTCTGCCGCCGACTTTCCCGAGCTCGCGGCGCTCGTAACGAATCGTCGCGACCTCCTCTGTCGCGCTCTTACAACAGCGATGTCTGATATAAGGAAAATTATAGATTGTCGGTGTAGAAAGAAAAACTGGGGGACGCGCTTACAAAGTCGTCTCTTCCTCTCTCTCTGTCTCTCTCCCACCTTCTTTCGCCCAGTCAACTCGCCAAGTGACTTCGATGAGCGCAAAACAGCGAGATTTCGTTTCCTAACAGCACAAGATATTGTATATTCTAAAATATTCGTACAATATCGTAATATCGTACGATATCATGATATTAGTACGATATCGCGTGCTGTTGGAACTCTATTAAATTCGCGACTCGTTCACAGTTGACTTCGCGAATTGCTTCGTCGTTCGAGCGAGCAGAACTCACTTTCACGTCGCTCGCTCGCTCGCCCGAACGTTCTCCTTCCTTGCGCCTTCCAGCAAGAATGTATCGCACGTAAGCAAATGTCGCGCTCGCTCAATTCAACGACGGCGACGACGATGATGATGATGATGATGATGATGAGGATGACGACGATTTTGTCCACTCGAATCGGCATTCTTATCATCATAAGAATCACGCGTCGCATCCGCATCTGTTTAAAACGCACGTGCACGCTTTTACGCATCCGTGCATTCCTATTTAATTACTATGTATTTTAAACGTCGGCGGAGCGCGAATCTCGCTGGTGCCCCACCGTCCCAGCCTCGCGCCATCGCGATCTCGCCGCGGAGACCTCCTTTCCCGCCGCGAGCGGTCCCCATATGTCGCGAGATGTTTTCCGCGGGACGTACGTACCTCTTACCTGGAGTGACAGCGCCTNTGTTTTCCGCGGGACGTACGTACCTCTTACCTGGAGTGACAGCGCCTGGCGAGCACGTCGCCCCCCCGTGCCTGCCTCCGCCGTTCTCCACCGCCTACAATATGGTTCACAGGCTGCAGGTTCGCAGAGACGGGCACTGCTTGCGCTGCTCGTCACCGCGCTCTCTCCTATCCATAATCGGCGAAAGTCGCGCTGGCACGCGGCGCTCAACGGCGACGCGTCTTCCCGCGATTATCGGGGATTGTCGCGGCGACGAATTGCCGTCTGCCAATCGTGCGAAAAGAAAAAAAATACACCGATGACACGGCCGGCGAGCACTATCATCGGGAGAGGCTCGGAATCGGCGCGACGATCCTCCTCCGCAGCGCGGCGCGGACTAGACTATCCCTTTCTCTCCTCGCGACGATCGCGGCTGCTGACTGCTACTCTCTCGCGGAGCACCAGCGAGCGCGAGCGTGCGAAATGAACGCGCGAGCAGGGGAGAAAGGGGAGAACGCGAGCAAGCGCGCGCAAGAACGGGGGGGAGGAGGTGTC
>QKQZ01051875.1:0-20017 GCA_003595255.1 Solenopsis fugax
TGTAGCTTCTCGCTCTTCGAGGAACGGCCGCGGCTGCGAAATCGCACGAAGGAGCGACCACGTCGTAGCGACAAGAGGGTGGGAACTTTGCTAACGACCGTTTACAGGAATAACAAAATACTTTGCTTTAAAATTGTCTTGACATTTTCCTTGAGAAAGAATCAGTTTCAAAAAATTCGACGATTGCAGAGACACTTTGTACAATATAATCCTTTCTATTATTTTATATAAGTTTTAGAAAAATTTTTTTAATAAAATTATTATATATACTTTTACATATAGATACTGGAAAAAAAGTCTGGTTATAACTACCAAATGTATAGTGAAATAGTATCAATTAAATATTTTGTCAATATAACGAAAAATAATTTTATTTTACTAAATATTTAGTAAGTATTATCAAATCTGATATAAATTACTAAATATTTAGAAAAGTAAAATTAGTTTTGGTTACATTGACCAAATATTTAATTGATACTATTTCACTATACATTTGATAGTTATAACCAGTCTTTTTTTTCAGTTTATGTTATCAGATCACCCCATGTACGTATATATTGATTTCTAATTTAAATTTTGAATGCCTGTCTTCTCAGAACATTCGTTGGCACATATGCCAGGAGTTTTGGAAGAATGAAGCTACACGTTACGCTCACGAGGGAGATATGCGTACATACCGACACATACTAGGATCCCCCCGGCAGGGGGATACGCTCTCGCGATCTCCGAAGCGATCTTCGTGCCGTTCGCGAGTGGATTGGACACGCATAATGAGAGCTTCGCCCCCGAAAGGTTCGTGCCGCTGTCGAGCCGGGTATACCCCGAGATACGAGTAGGAGGGCAAAGAAAGAATTATAAGAGGTGGGCAGAATGCAACGTATAGCGTGAGAACTCCCGGCGAGCCGGCTCTCGCTCGTCCTCTCTCTCTCTCTCTCTCTTTCTCTCTCCTCTCCCACCCTCTCTCTGCTCCCGGGTTTCCGAGATGCTCGCGTGAAATCCCAAATGTAGATATCTGCTTCGTGAGAGGTGTTCGGAAAAAGGGCTCGCTCCGCTCTAGGAAGGAACTGCGTCGAAGAGCGGAGAGCCACCCGCCCGCCTCTCTCGTCAACCCTCTGCTCGCCCTCGTATTCTGCACGCCACCGAGGGATACACGTCATCGGCCGACGAAGTCGGTCTGCGAGCACATTTCTCGAGCGTTGTGCCAAAAATCTCTGGTTCCTGTCAGTCGATCGGTCCCTCTGAGACGTCTCCGCCGCGCATACACGCATACATGCGTGTACATACATCAAACTTGGGTGAAATGCCTAAACGTCTAAATTGCGGAGTAGCTTGATAATTAAGAACGAATCGAATTTCAGCTATGTTACGAAATGAAAGCACTCTATTTCTCGTTGGATTTCATATGGACTTCACTTTGATGAATTCATTTGCAAAGATACGCTTCTAAATTTGAATTGAATTAATTATGTTAATCTTGTGGAATTTTATAGAGATATGAATATTAACACTTAATGACTATAAATTATTAAAATGTACTTATAATTACAACGGTGAACGTCTAAAATTATATAATTTATATTACAAATCAGATGCATGAAAATAGATGTCGCATTAAAAATAAATTTTTTTTCGCATAATATGTAATATATTTGCTCCAAGTATTAAAAGTTTAAAAAAACGGGAATAAAATAATAGTATTCGTTGCAACCACATGTCCGCAAAAATACCTAACTCCTACTTAATCTATGACATTTCGGCACTAAAAATCTACGGCGAACTCGCCGAGGGCCTCCGAGTAGAGGGAACGTGCTCGATTTCTGAGACAGCCGGCACATACCTCTATATGTACATATTATTTACGTACGTACGTGTGGTCGTCGAGCTCGTGAGTTTCCAGGACGGCGTATATACAATGCGGATAGAGCGTGTGAGAAGTCTATGGGCGTGGGGGCCATTATGGAGATGGATCTTCCTTCGAATAAAGCTCGCAGGACGGGCATGACGGGGACGAGGGAGAAGGAGGAGGAGGAGGAGGAAGAGGAGGAGTGACGGGGAGGAAGAGGAGTAGGAAGAGGGAAGGAAGGGTAGTTTGAAGAGCCGCCACCGGGCTGCGGAAGGAAAGGGGACGGTGGGTGGTAGGAAAGAAGACGAAGGAAGAGCGAGGACGGAGAGAAAGGAAGGGAGGAGGAAACGCGAGGAGGTGGTAGTGGCGCTGGTGGTGGCGTGGGGTCCCAGTGGGTAGTTCGTGGTAATATATCACCCTCTTGTCGTCCGTGAGACGCGAGTAAGCCTGTCGGCCAGTATCCACCCCCTCTGCGCCCCCCGACTACGAGCTCCTCCAAGGCGGAGGTGCGAGAGGGAATCGATACTCTAGGTACGACGGACATTGCGCGAGGAGCGTCCGGATGTGCTTCCTCGGTTTTCGTCCGGCGGAGATCAAGATCGATATCCCCAAGAGTCTCGGCTTGGTCTTGGGGATACGCCGCAACGATCGATCCGGACTGATTTTTACCTCTGTTTAGCCGATTAAGTCTGAAGCCCGAAGCTGACTTCCGTATTACATCTCGAAAAGTCGTAATTCCGCCTTTAGTCGTAAAACCTTAGCGGCGATGTTAGTTTCTTCCTAGTTCTCGGGAAATACGAATCCAATACGTAATTATTAGACATTTTAAGATGAAACTCTTCTTTTCTCCGACACGCGCTTGAATCGCGTTCGTATTTTATTGAGCCTTTCACATCTTCGATTGATAAAAGATTCTTAAATCTATCGATACTCTTCATTTATTATACAAAACTCCATTAGACAAGAAAAAGATTGTAAAACGTAGTTGTAACATAAATAAGACGTACGCGCGATAGACAGTAATTATCAAAGCAGTTCAATTTTTTAATAATTGTTTTGGCAACGTAGCTCATCGATTACAACACCAAGAAGATTCTCAAAAAATCACTTTATTAATCCTCAGCAGTGTGCCAAGCTGTGCAACCTTCGTACCCTGTCCCATCCTCCCGGAACGTAACAGGAAATCCCCCGCGCCGCCCGAGAGAACGGCCTGATACTTTCACGAGCAACAACGCGGCGGCGGCGGCGGCGGCAGCGAGCGCGGTTTAATCAAGGAAAGGAGACGGAGGTGGATGTGGGGGTGGTAGATGGAGACGATGGCGGATGGAGGGACAAAGCACGAGGGGGTTCCCGAAGGAGAAGCGCGAGGATGAGGTGAGGGAGGTGGTGGTCTAGGAGGAAGAGGAAGAAGAGGAGAAGAAAGAGGGGGTGGTAGAGTGAGGAGGGTGGCGGGACGCGGGCAGGGTGGAGGTTGTGGAACCGTGGATCGATGTGTCGCCCGCGTGTCCAGCGGGTCGCGAGCGCTTGCGCCTTGACGTCCTCACGTTCCCTCTCTCTTTCTCTCTCTCTCTCTCTCTCTTTCCTCCTCTTTGCGTCTATCCGGAGCCCCTGATTCGCTGAGTGCGCGGTGACAACTCCTCTCCGAGTTTGTCACTCGACGACGCCCGATTCCCCCGCACGTCGTCCCTCACCCGGTCACCCCGACCACCGTACTCGTGCCCTCCCCCGAGCGTGGGACACGCCGTTGTCCCTTTCCCTACGGCGCGGCGTTTGGTGTCACCAACGGGACCAAACCAGGCGTTGGTCGTCGTCGTCGGAGTCTTTTCCCTCCGCAGTCTGCGACACGGATACCGTCACCGCCCTTCGTGGGTGGGGCTCTCGCCCGTTCTTCTCTCGCTGTCGCTCTGTTCGATGTCTTTAAGTCAGATTTAGAGAATGGGGAAGTAAAATGGAATAACAATATACGACATACACGCATAGATCGAGCATAAGCCGAATAAGATCGAAAGTTAACAATTTAAGACTTAAGGAAAGATATATAAAGAAAGAAAGAGAAAGCATTGTTTACTTAGCATCCTGGGCTCATCTTTTTAAGCACAAGGGTAGTAATCGATCAACGCAAAAGTAGTACTAGTATGTATAATGCATATACACTTGCGTATTTTACATATATTTTACATATGTGTGTTGTTCTGATTGTTCAAATGTTTCTCGTACTATACGGCATATAAAATTATAAATAGAATTCTATCCTGAACTCTCTGACACGAATTGTAGATTGTTTAAAATGGACTTTATCGTAACAAGAACATGTATAAATACGTTCATTTCTATATTCCTTAATTGTAAAGTAGAAAAAAGAATATTACGTGTTTAAATAATAATTAATAATTTCCATAAGAAAAAATATAATTTAAAATTCTTGTCTTACAACATATACCATTTTTTAAATAAGTATATCCGAAACTTCAAAACGTGTCAATTTTTTTATCAAGCGTATTGTGATTCCAAATGGTTCAAATCACAACATTAATTAATGTAATGCGTCAAGTGCGTATAATATAATAGCAATTAAATTACTAAGAAGAGATTCTATCAGAACGAAAATTAAATAATTATCCTGCTGAAATCGGGAAATAACAGCTCTCGTCGACCGTGATTACGATTTGTGATAATATCGTCTCCTCACTACGCAACGGCGCGACGATAGGTCACGCAAGTGTCACCTGCTTCCCCCTCTCCTAGCGAATCAGCTCGCGACGCGCGTTAGGTACTCCCCCCGAATTAAGAGCGGAGACACGTGTATTGGATTTCCTCGCCATGCTGCGCTTCCGTCCTCCACGACTCAGAATGTCGCTGTCCTCTGTCCCCACCACAGAGCGACACAGGCGACAACGGGGATTGGCTGGCCGTGGCGACAAGGGCGTGGTACACCTCCATTGCGTCTTTCGATTGTACTGCTCGGGACCATCCGGATTACAGTTCGCCACATGTTTGTCACCATTTTCTTCGCGTTTAGCATTAACCCTTTGAGTGTCGCGCGACATGATTACGTCGCTCACTTATCAAGTACCGACGAGCGCAGCAATAAATTTAATGATGTATTTAGTTTCCATCGTAATTCTCTTCTCAGAATTTAATTAGACTCTACAATTAAAGTGTTTCTTTTTCAATTTGTTAAAAATAAAAACGGTACGTAAATTTTATTTTTATTTTGTCGTGACAGTCATCACGGCACCTTACGACGTGGAACAAAGGAAGCGAATGCGCTGCTTGACATTTTTCATATAGAACGATCATCTTTGACACTCAAAGTTAATCCCAAATGAATGGAGTATTTTATAGAGGAGTGTTTCATCTTCTTGTATGTTTCTTGATGAGTTCATATATTCGACATATCTCTGTAAAGAACTTTTTGCTATTGTGATAATACTGTGCAAATTAGCAACATTTTGAAAAATTTGGTATCGTCAGCATTCGTTTGAACACTTGAGAGTTGAATCCGTGCCGTTCTCGATCGAAGACGTGAAAATCCTTTCGACGTTCTAGCGCTTCAGTTGGAGCTATTCCATAGTAAATATACATATACAATAACCATTTTTCGAGACTGAAGTAACCGGCTTTACGCCCCTAACACGCCATTATGCAGGCGCATAAAGGAAGTCGAGTTTACGACAGGTTGAAACTCGAATTAGGTCGAACATCAGGCCACAGACGTCCTGAGGGCTTATGTTAAGCTTAGAGATTGAAATGTTCATTACGCAATTTTCTTAAGTGGAGACAAATGAATTGGTCGATCAGTGACTCCAAATGCAAAATGCAAAAGGGACTTGTGAGATCGAATTGAAATTTTTCACCCTGCATGTTTTCGAGCGTGGCGCGACGTTAAAGATGTTGCTTTCAATAGACTTGCAGCCGTTTTGTTGCTCCGGATTTCGAAAGGAACGAGCGTAACGCTCCAGACTTGCGTGCGTTAAATTGGCTATCCGTTGCTAATAGGCGTTATTCGCTGCAAACTTTTTTTACATCTTTTTTATTTATCGTTCTTTCTTTGCTTAAAAGAATACATTATTTAGACATGCAGAACTACATTAGCGTAATATAAAGCACACGATTTAAATCTTATTTTATGACAAACACCTATATTAAATCATTTTCCCATTATCTATCTTTACGTTAGATAAACGCAAACAATTCGATTGTAATACAGTAATTAAAGATTCATCCCCCCCCCCCATCGAAGTTGGGGGGATTTCATCTATGATATATTCTTAGACTTGACGAATAATTGAGAGCACTGCTTCGACAGAGGCTTCTTAAAGATAATAACCGGCCGTTTAAAACGAACGAAGGAAAAAGTAACAAAAAGCGAACGGCTCTTCCAAGCTGCTGGAATGCCTGTCGATGGCGGAGAGTCGGGTCGGAGTGTTCGCGATTTACAACGTGGAACCGATACACTCGTCGTCGTCCACCGTGGGGCTTGGACCGGAGTGAGGGGGCAGGGGACAGCAACGGGGGCGTGTTGAAAATGCTCTCACGGCGAGTGAGCGAGTGAACGAGCGGCTCAACGCGGGGCCCTTGCCGTGTCGCGGGATAATTGGGACACCGTGTATTATCGCTTGCGTGCCATATACGCGGTGCGCGGTGTGTGATTGGATAGGCGGAGATGGGTCGCGCGAGATAGCTGACCCTAACTAAGGTGGAAGACCGACCGCGGGGGTATATCTCGGAGGACCATCTTCTCCATCTGCAGCGGCGTTACCTATCTACGTCACGGTTGATGCATGGCGTGGGCGTTCCTGCGTTCGTATACTCAGGGGTTCTCATTTAATTATCGGAGGCCAACCCCGCCGTCGGTCTCCTCTCTCCCCTCCCCCTCCCGTCTACTCTCCTAGTAGACGGTGTGAAACTTGCCTGCAAATCTAGGAGGACAAGGATATACCTCTCTACCTGAGTCGATAGAAATATTCCGCGTTTATTTTCTCCCATTTTATCGTTCGTGGAAGGGAGAAAAAATATTAGATCTGTAATTGCGTAACTCTGGCGCGCGATGCAACTTAATTTGATACACTAATTTCGTAATTATACGTCGCAACTAAATTATCGATAAGAATCTTGAGTTAATTTCTAACTCCGTTATTGTCGCATGTGCCTCTCGAAGGTGTTAAATTGGATTTCTCTCGTCTATAAGCGATCCTCCTTCGTCGGTCGAGATTAATCTGATTAAATGATGTCGATCTCTGTTTCTATATGTTAAGTGTATACCGAGCAACTTGGGATTGGATTCGCTCGTTTTGCTTATCCGTCTGATACCTTGTCTAATCGATAACCATTATTGATTTGGAATAGCTAATAGCTAGTATGTTGACTTAGATGTTGGACAGCTAAACACGAGAAAATTGTTCATTGATGTAAAATTTTTAATAGTTGGAGACAGTATTGATTATTTTGCCTAAAAAAATGTGTGTGTGTGTGTAATAATATATGTATAATATAATATAATCATTTATATAAATTTATACTCAATATTTAAAAAAAAATAAGGAGAAATGAAATTAGATGCGAATTCTCCATCAATAACAAAAACTTCTGTACTGAGCTTCATTTTCCCGTTGTTGGGGTGTAAAAACATCCCAAATTAAAAGATGTAATTAATTTGTTATTAATTATAAAGTCGCAAATAGCTTACAACAATTTGAAAATGATTAGAGATATCTTGTAATATTAAAAGATACTTTATCAAACGAGTTATACCAGCCTTCTATTAAAAATACAATACTTATTGGCTTTTATTGTAACTCGCCTGCAATTTTATTACGTGAATCGTAACAAAGTTTCTTCACAATTTTCAACAATTTTCAGTATCTTCACTCTTGATACTAAGATATTTCACAGCTTTATGTCGTAATGTATAGTTTGTCATGGTCGACCGCTAGGAAATAGGTATCCTTACGTTCAATATCGCCATGTTTTCCTTCAGACGGGAGTCTTCAACCTCAATCGCATCCCTTTCCCCGTCGCCTCCTCCCTATTCTATTCACCCGCTGCTACATGCGGCCGATTATAAATCACGACGTTCGGCGGGGCTCTTTGACGACCACGCGGGCGCGAGTACAATGCGATTCGTGGGCGCGTGTGAAAACGCACGCGTATATGTACGTGTATGTGTACGTGCGGGATCATCCCCCTTATCCACGATGGCGTGATACGAGCGTACAGCCGTACAGTCGGTCCTATATACGCACGCACGTACGACAGGGAAGCGGAGGCGGCAGGGAAGGGATGGCGAGGGACGAGAGTGCCTCATTAACCGATTATTAATAGCCTGGCCCGCTCATATTAATGACAGACGCATCTGCTCCTTATATATCTACCTGGCGTGTATATATACGCCGCGGACCCCTCCTCCCGCTCGTCTCCTCACCGACCGACATTTTTAGCGCTCGTCGAGCGCGCGATGCGCACTCTTACGCGCGCGCGAGTTCTGATCGTCTGTCTTGTTAAGCTACCTCGCCAATGTAAGTTACAGGCTGCCGCCAAACGTGGATAATAACTAAAGATACGCCGTAGAATTTTCCTGGACGGTGATCCTCGATCCAAAAAGATTTAGAAGACAAGAGCGATTCTTGGAGAGATGGATCTAAAAAGACAAAGAGAAATGTTGTGCTTATCCTTCGCAAGACAGTAAACGCTCGATCGGCGCTAAATGTAGACTGCGAATGCGGGTCGATGACCTGTACGTCTCTTCCTCCAGCTCACCCTTCCATACGTAATCATTAGTTCGTATCTATCGAACGATTTAACGGTGCTAAATCGTCCGTGTATAACGGACTACCAATTGCGCAAAATCGGTAACGAGATCTAGAAACCTAATGAAGGCGGCGAATGACGTTTGTCGATCTCCTCTCACCGGCGCGCGGCGTCAGAGCGATGCAGAATGCGGATGACCGATCTACTTCTATTGCCAATTCGGCACGCCGCGCGCCGCGCGCCGCGCCGTTCCGCTGAGTCTTGCAAGATCGACGTTATTAACGAGTCGTTACTTTCCTTGTGTCCGCAACGAACTGGCATGGATCGACCGATCGGCGCCATCGCGACGCGATCGCGATTGCACCAATTTTAATCTAATCGGTTCTCCCTTTCAATTTTTCTTCTTTTTAATTTTTGAAACTTTTATTTGGCTCGACGCGCTCACGCCGAAGGCTCTGATTAGCCTCACGTTCCTGGTGGTACATGGAACGGTGATAAATCGCGATGTCCGCGGGGCGACGTTCAGTAGCCCCTTGATGGCTCGCGTTCCCCAATTTAAGCGGTATTCAAGGCGACACAAAGAGCCCGGTAGCTCATATGTCATCGCGCGGCCGGTGACGGCGCGGCCTCGCCGCTTCCTTTTGTCGGGGCCACGGCGTGGATAGATCCGTGGACATTTAAGCGCGCGCGGTGCTCGCCGCCCGGCGAGGCGCAAAGAACGAACGCGCGAGAGAGGACGCTAATTGATGTTACTGACTCGGAGTGACCCGGCCGTGTCGACGCGTCGTGTGCGGTCGCGATGCGGAACGTCTAAGGGAGCGCCCCGAGGAATCCGCCACGGTAAGATTGACGCGTACGCGCGAAGCTGTTCTTCCTTTTTGCCGCAGACCACGCTTAGAAAGTTAGCGCTGATGGTGAGATCAGCGGCATTTTGGAATAAGTCTCGACGACGCGGGGCGAGTGGAAGATCGAGATTAAAGAATCAGGATTTAATCGGCGTGTTTTTTTCTCGCGCGTGCCAAATGTCCAGGATTAACGGAATGAGGTAGAGAATATTCTGTCTCCTCAATCTGTCCATTGCTGTGTATTCGTTTCAGGCCAAAGCGTTCGCCTTCTTAGATAATCGTGCACGATGGTAATGTATGTACAACACAACTGGCGGTATAAGTCAGCTCGGACGAATCTACGCGCGATGGATAGATGATCGCAGCTGTCGGCGAGAACGGTACCAAAAGTCGGCAGCTAGCCGAATCTATGCTAGGGCTGTTATTATCTTTCACAGCCGATGGGACTCGTGAAAGGGCGCGGGGAAGGGGATGTGAGCGCGCCGTGTGTAATTTGACGTTTAGCGATTTAAACGTTTGTCTGTGATCACCGCGACGCATCTATAATCTACGTCTCTCTCTCTCTCTCCTCTCTCACATTCTCTATTTCTTTTGGGGCACTCTGTGCGTGCGCAACGCACGCACGGCGGCCAAGAAACGCAGCTGCTGCCTCGTCGAACGGGAGGTGAATCCCCCGTGTAGCGTGGCGAACGGAGGATTCTCTTCTCTCTCCGCTCACCCCCTTTTCGTCGTTCACCTCCTTTTTCATCGGCCGGAGTTCTCTACGCCTGGCGGTGTGCTGGCGCTATCGCCGGTGCAAATCAGGACCCAGGTCTATCCGTAATGGGAGTAGCGTTTTAGTCGTGTTCGAGCGGCCCGCCAGACTCCCTCTGGATGGAAATGGAAGTCAAATCACTGGGCTATGGGTGCACCACCCAGCGAACGACCGGTCTCGCCGAGTGAATGACCACCGAATCTATGCTTATCTTTCTGCGGTCGTGTATTAGAAGACGACACGGAATCGATCTGAATGAGTTCTGAGGTGTACGAGACGTTGGCGATGTAATATCGCCGTTTCTCAATGATATTCGACAAGCCATGTATGCTATTGATGATAATTATAATGCCGTAAATTGTGCACATCAGTAACAATTTTATATTCTACATTCTGCGATGAGTAATCAAAAGATTTCTTCTTTAAATACTGATATTACCTAATTTTAGCGTTTAAGTTTGATCTTCGATAAATACATCTATATATGTTTGGCAGATCTCACATATTTTAATCACTGGTACTTGATTCATTTCTTAGAATCGTCCTCAAAGAAACGAACGCCTAATCGTTTTCGAGCGACGTGTATGTTTAAAATTCCAGAAAGTCTCGAGTTCTACGAGGCGAGCGTTAATTTCTCTCCGTTTATGCGTTTCTCACCGTCAGCTTCCATTCGTGAAGAATAAGCGGCGTCTCTACAAATTTGCTGCAAAATGTTCTCCCTTCCACCCCCCTCATTTCTCGCAGTTTTTTCAAAAATTTCCTGGTGCTGTTCGCGTTTATCGAAGATAGCGACAAAAACATTTGGGTCCGTGAGATACTCGGGCCCGGCCTCCGTTGGTCCCGTCAGCATCATTCCGTGCACTATGGTGCCGGCAATTCGGGGGTCCGAGAAGCGCGGGGACGACCTGGTTCTCTCGCGACCGTTGGCGTGATACCCTTTTTCGACAACGACCATCCTCGAACGGCCTCGACTCGGTATCACACGCTTCTCTCCGCGTCCCCCGTCCGCTCCCTCCCCCGATGCTCCTTACTTACCTACCCTCCCAATCGCTACGCGCAGACTTGGGTTCGGTGTAAGTGCGAATTCCTCCTTTTTCTCTCGTTTCCTTTCGTTGGGCGGACGTGATTACTGGGAGGCCGAGAAGTTCTAAGCTGCTGCCCGTTCCTCCAGAGCACGGACATCTTTGCGGAGGAGGAAGAGGAGGAGGAAGAGGCAAAGAAGAAGATGATGATAAAGAGGAAGAAGGAAGAGTTGTTGTGATGCTGCATGGAGAAAGAGCGAAAAGGATGGTTTGGGTAAGACGACTGCAGAACGGGAAGGACGGGGCAAGGGGGAGGAAAGGAGGGGCGGGAGAGGAGCAGCAGCGATCGGCGGAGGGACGGGGGTGTACAAGAGCAGAGGTTACTTTTAATGTCTCGCGTCACGCAGCCCAAGGCACCGTGAGCCTCGCCTCGTCCTCCTTACTAATTTGGCGCCAATTTCCAGGCAACCTCCCGAGCAAAAACTAACCGAACCATATACCGCTCTCTTCTACTTCCCCCCTCCTTTCTCCCCTTCACCCTCCCCCCGCAGTATACGTACACGTGTACCGTGCACTTCGACGCGAGGCTCTGATTAAATGCTACTCTGCCGCGTTCAGAGTCGTTCCCTCTTCCTCTTTTCTTCCTCTCGCGGCCTTTCCTCTTCCTCCTTCGACGATCACTCTTTCTCTTTTTCTTTTTCTCTCTTTCTCTCTTTCTCTCTTCCCCTGTCTCTCGGCGGCGCGGTTTCCCACACTGTGCGGACGATGTGATACGAGACGGCGGTTGCTCGTCGCGCAGCACGTGTGCGTGCCGGCCACGGAACGATCGGCGCGTATACACGCGGATGATGCTCCTTTGGCCGTGCCGCTTTCCGCCTCGGATCACCATTTTTCTCCGCCGCCCTCACGGGGCGCGCGCCTCCCCCGGGAGTCGTTGCGCGCGATCGCGAGACTAAATGTTAAGCACGAACGCCTGGCGCTGGGCGTTCACGCTTATGTAGCCTACGCGTACTTCTACGTGAATATCTCAACTCAATCAGACGATGTGGAATTTAATTTTTGACCGCTTGAAAAAGCCACATTATACGACAGGATAAACTGCGCTTGATTAACGGTCATTAATCTAGACTCAATAATAATTTCCTCACATTAAATTTTTATATTTTAATTGGTTTGATTGGTCGTTAAACAAACTCCTTTTTGTATCAAATTGTACATGCGTGAAGAAGTTTTATTTGAAACATTTTTATGGGATGATTTTACAAAAATTATAACTGAGTAAAGTATCAGCAGTAAGTAAAAAGGACGAGAACTGATCGGAATCACTCGGGCAACCAAGTACACGATGTACCTCGCTCTCAAGTTCCCACACGGGTTAGTCTAAGCGACGCCGAAAAGATGATGCCGCTCGTTGTTCACGAGCACTCGTCGATAATGCCGATCAGTACGCGACCGGTGGGTTATGCAAATACAAATCTCAGCGGGCGTCACTTTAATGGCGAAGCGACGGCGTACGGACAGAGCGTACGACGCCGCGGACGAAGCGAGGTAGATCCCTTTGACCATGGATACGCGAGGATACGAAATCAGGCAGTCTCAAGGTAGGCAGTCAGTCAGTCAGTCAGACTGCTGGTCAGGAAGGGCAGTCAGGACCAGGTCGAAAGAGAGAAAGAGAGAGAGAGAGAGAGAGAGAGAGAGAGAGAGAGAGAGAGAGAGAGAGAGAGTAGAGAGAACGCTTGGCAGGCATCCATGGGCAGTATATCACGTGGCAAGGATAAGTTTTTGATCGGGCCTTGCTATACGGATGACTCCCTGCTGGTTGACCTCATCACGCCACGCTATGGGGGTCTTTATAAACCACCATCGACTGCGCGTATCCTAATCACCTTTTGTCTTAAGCCTGCCAAATTCTTTCTTCGAGAGAGGGAGACCGGCGCGCTGACCCCTCTGTCGAAGGCACCCGATATCCGTCGCGACAAACGAACGACGTAAATCTGAAGAAACTGCACGAAAGCACGAACACTCGAAATGGGTAAACGAATTTTTTATTATTTTTTTATACTATCTGAAAAGAAGAGAAGAGAGGAGAGAAGTGTTGAAAAGATTGCCAGTACGTTTATATTAAATATATGCAAAAATAACATAACAAGTCCAAATCACCGTCATCTGTATAAATAAATTATATTTTTAAGATAAATATTACTTAAATAGATGTCGCGAGCATCGAACGCTGCTTATCAATTTTAATCCATTTCTTACTTATTTTCTGTAAAAATTACGTCTATAATTCTCTAGATGTCTATAAGATTTTCCTTAAAAAAAAAAAAGATTTTAATTTCATCTTTTCGCTCCTCAGCAGCACGTTTATTGAGCTGAATCAACAAAATGTGTCTTGTTTCAATGAGGCTGAATCCATCTTCCGTCAGAGTACTTTAAAGTACAGTTATACAATAAACATGAAGGATGTTGCTGGAGAATAGTTGTCACTGGTTGAATTAAGTAGAGACAATAGAGGCGCAACAGTTAAACAGGTAATTCTCGGTTGAATGTTCTTCGCTTCGTCGTTAGTTGACGGAATGAATGGACATCATATTTTCCGTCACTTTTAAAAGATTGTCTGCTACCGGCATGTCAGGTGGATGCACACTTTTCGTTAATTTTTCATTAAATATTATGACATAATATTTTCATTATTATGACATTATAATATTATACAAGTTTATTCCTATGCTTCAATAAACGTTAATCGTATTACACATTTTATATAATTTGTAAACAAGCGTTTTAATGAGAGGATTATTGTTGAATGCAACATTCAGCATTTACAAATCTGACACGCGACGTCAAGCGTGGTCTGTCTGATCTCGATTTACTTTTTCGATATAAAAAATAAAAGGATTCAACCCCTAACATAGCGTTGAGTGGAATTTTCGGGTTTTTACATTGTTGCCTTCATAATAGAGAACAATGGAAACTTTTAACTCCATAGGAAATTATTCTCGAACATTGCCGAAGGCATAAGAAAGTTTGCCTCGTTCAGTCGTTCAGATGTAGCGGTGTTGAATAGTGCGCTTTAAAAAATCGGATAAAAATACCGATTATTGATAATTACTGATTCTGACTTATAATTTATACAATTTATTTAAACATTAAATGTAATTATTATGAATTTATAGTTATTTTTAAATTAAACAAGTTTTAAATTCCATTTAAATCTAGATTTACAACTTTTTCATTCGTAAATCGCATAATTAAAATCCATTGTTTATCTATTAATTTTGTTAATACAAATATTCGCAAAATTATCAAGTTAACAAATTAGTTAATCACATTGCCATTTCATTGAATAATCATTAATTATTATTACACGAGTGATCAATCGATTAATTAAAAAACTCGCCTTATGTTACAAAATTCGTTTGTTTGTGACTTGTTTCTCTTTTCAGCTCTTGTCAAAGTAGTCACATGTCCTTCTAGGTTATTCTTTATAACCTATATTCAACTGGCAATTTTATTAGCTTAGCACCATAATCGTGAAAGTTACATAGATGGATCATGTTATGAGTTACTCCCCCTGCTGGGTACGTGGTAGCAGGATCGAGGAAATAGTTTGGATCGGCAAAGACGTGCTCGCCTGGTGCACTGGGCTGTACATTGTTTTCTTTGACGTCGTTAAGAAGCAGCAAACGCTGTACTGGTGTTGGAATGATGATACGACTGGTGATGGTGCTCACTGTATATCCGGTCATGTATCCTCGCCGATTTTCGCCTTCTCCGAGAGATCGCTGAAACCGCGAATCTTCGTCCTCGCGTATCCTTCGATGACGACAATTTGCAAGTGCGTTGGAGGCTGCGACAGCGATTATCTGGCGATTGCGTTCACGTCAGACGATTATCTCGTGTCTTTGGGCTCCTATCCGAACTTCCCGATGATCGTGTGGTGCTGGAGAACGGGAGAGAAGATTGCGATCGTCGACACGCCTATACGCGACGAAGTCGGTCAGATGATTAGGATAACTCGAACGGGACGCACTGTCATCGGCCAAATGGGAAAGACTTGCGGAAAATTATTCACCTGGGAGCTCGACGTTGCTGATAAGATCATTATCTTGAAAGGCATTTATTTCATTATTTTTATACAAGACAATTTTAATCATTGTGGATCTCTAATAAAACAATGTACAAATTCTACAGTCGAATATTCTAAAATACATAAAATATTTTCATTACGAAGATCACGAAGTAAAACTGCCGAGAGAAGCTATGATTCGGGGGATCGACTGGTGCCCGAGTACATTGAACGATCCACTGTTGGCTATCACCGACGTGGACGGGCACGTATATCTGAGCAACTACGATGGTACCGACGTCCACCGCATAGTTTTCTCGCAACACTGCGGGATCTGCACAGACATTGAGACACCAGTCGTGTGCTGGTTTTGTGATGGCATCATCCTTAAGACGACCTTCTGTCAGATTCGCTATTTCAAGAAAGAACCGACAACCGACGTCTGGCGCAAACAATGGCACGTCAAGACGAACTACAAGCCCCATATCCTAGTCGCGCATCCCTCCAGAAATTGGCTCTTCTATTACACTTTCGAGGGTTATTTGATGCAGACGGTGTTGCCTGAGGAAAAAGGCGCCAAGCCGACGAGTCATAAGTATCTGCAACGCGGCGGTAGGTATCGCTTCGTCGATTTCTTGTATCCTTGGTGCCATCACCTCGCGGCGACAGATGATCTCAAGGAATTGACCATTCTTGAGAGCTACAGCGGCAGTGAGGTCTCTAAAGTGGAGCTCGATATAGAAGGCAGCATATCAGCTCAAACCTCCTCTCTGAATGATCCATTGATTGTTATTGTTAGCAATCAGGGTGAAATGACAATTATAGGTGTCACTGATCCGGAGCAACCAATGATACTGGCGTACTTTCGTCTCCAGAGGAGTCCTTTAAATCTCATAAAGTTTTCTCACTCTGGCAAGTAAGTCTGACAATAAGATAAATTGTGCGTCGGTTTTTAAAAATGTATAGCCACATTAAAGTGTTAACATAAATTGTTGAGAACAATAATAATTTGTATCTGAAAGTTGCTCAATTTTATAACAATTCTAATTTTGTATTTTTATAAAATTGACAAAATGCATTAATTATATTATTATTATTACATATTATAAAAAAAGTATGTATGAACACGATAATATTAATACAAATGAAAAAGACTTGTCTATCATCTATAGTTGTTTATTTTCTAACTCAGATATAGCAAACAGAAACAATCTGAAACACGTAGGAGTTCTTTATCGTTAAGTATCGTTCATTATATTTCGCGAATGCGGTTCTCTATTACGTGAGCGTTTGATTTTCCACGTTCCGTTCCCATAGGGAACAGCCAATAGTGTCTCTCCAAATACTAGCCAGAACGTATTTAGTCACGAACGAGAGTAGGCGCGCGTCGTTTCGACTAGAATTATACACATCTCGTCGATTTATATTGCCGACAGATTTGTAATCGCTGCGCAGAAGGAGACAGGTAATTGCTATTGCGTGAACCTGCAACACGACGCGCCGTGGAAGGTGGTGGCCCAGCTCCGGGCGAAAGGTCACCTCGTCGACTTGGTGTTCTATGACGACGAGACGCGCGGAAGTCTGAAAATACTCGTACTCCACGTCAAGTACGAACCGTTCCGTTCGGTGGGTCAGCAGCTGCTCGTATACGACGTGTCATACCTCATTGGCCAACATCCGATCAACAAAATCATCAACAACATACAGCTGCCTGCGCTCTTTTACGAACTGTGTCACGCACCCGATGCTAATTCTTCTCGACTGCTAATAGGCTCGCCTTATCTCGAACGGCAATTGCATACGCTGAGGCTGCGACGAAACTTCGAAGACGTGATCTTGACGGACATGGCGTTGACGGGCCATCACGTGCGGCTCGCACGTGTTTTCGTCGATCGACGTTGGATTGTTACGTGCGCTTACGACGGATTGGTTATTATTCGCGACAAAACAGTACAGCAGATCGTCGCTGTGGTGCCGATGCATCACAGACTCAACTCGGGCAGCCGGAAGGCGATCATTAGTCCTGATGGTGATGTGGTAGTCGCTCTGGGCCATGATGGCTCCTTGATTGCGACGCGCGTTCGTCAAGAAAATGAAAAAGTATTAACAATATCGTGTAATTTTCTCTTAAAGTGTTCAATTTTTTTTACGTTATCCTTTCTCACGAAATCATGATAGTTCANTTACGTTATCCTTTCTCACGAAATCATGATAGTTCATGTCTTTAGTACAGGAGAGTGAAACGTCACTGCCCGTGATTAAAAACAAAAATATCTACCTAGTGGATTATGAATGGTATGAGAAGCGAAAAGAGAAGATACTCTCGGATTATGCCTCTCTAGATCCGGCAATCCGTGCCTCGTTGACACGAACTAGAGTTGACTTCCCGGCAGCCGACGAGATAGAGTTTAAAACCTGGGAGGAATGGCGGCAGATCGCGCAGCTGCAAGAAGAAACGAGATTCTACGCCGCAGAGAAGGCCGCCATTGCGAAGAATCTGGAGGCCTTGAAGACTACTATTAAACAGCTCCTCGATGCCAACGAAACTTGTTCAGATCTAGAGAGATTACCAGTGTCCGCGTTTGACCTGAACAAAGCAGGCCGCGATCACAGATTGAAGACGGCTAAAGACGAGCGCGAGGACGTCCGCATGGAAGTGGAACACCTCTGCGCCTCGATGGATCGTGTGGCCAACTGGATAAAAACGACCTTCTGGGATCCACAGATTGTGTTAGGTCGCTCGATATTCTCCTTTTCCAATGACATAGAGATCACGAATTACCCGCTGACCGAGGAGGATCCGTACTTCAAGGAGCACCTGCGATGGGCGCAGTTCTCCAGGGATGCGATACGCAGCATGGTCTATGATACCTTCCAGCCGTGGCACAGCTACACGGACGATCAACTACAGGCGGAACTGAGCAAACCCGTCCGAATGTATCGCGAGGACGAGAGACATAGGATGGATTTGCTCCTGGATGAGGAGCGCGAGATCGATTCTGAGGAATTAGCGGAGCTGCGGGCAATCGATGGTAGGATGATAACTTTCTGTTTCTCTTTTACGTAATGGATATACATGTGCGTGTGTGTGGATCTCGGAATTGCGCTTGAATTTCCTCACTTCCGACAACAGCGATAATATTTATTCTTTGCGAAAGATCGACATTTTACTGTACCTAAAAGATTTTTTAATAATGGTTTTTATATTAACGCTTTCTTAAAATTTTTGAAAACAAACTTTGAATGAAAAGAGAATCTGGTGAAACCGGCTTCTGGAGAAACTTCTGTTTAAGTTGTTTAAAACAGAAGTTGTTTGACTTGACTGAGTAAAACTAAGAGATCTAAATTGAACGTCAAAGAAGGAGAGTTAAGGATTCCAATTTTATTTTATCTGCGAGACTCGTGATTTCTTCGACTTCGTTCAATTAAAACTTGCTCATCGTCTGACATTTGTCCGCAGGCATGACAACGCATCAGTTCGTCGAGCAGTCGCCTTACTATTATACGCAAATGGAATCTCATGGATTCGCACACGTGATGCTGGATGATCGTTTTCTGATGCACGACTGTGGCAAGCTTTATGCCTACTTCAACAGGCTCTTCGATGACATGTACGCGGCGAAGGAGCGAGAAGCGAACGTGATACGGGAGAGGGACGAGCGGATACGTCATATAGACTCCGAGCTGAAGATAATGTTCGGCCAGAGCGTGCCGCGGGTTCCTGTTGATCCGCAATGGCATCCCAAGGTAAATACGAGGTGCGAGCACCGTTTCTACCGGGTGACTAAAAACTGCAGCCTTATTATTGCGAATATTACGAAAAAAAATGCGAGTTAATATTCTTGCAAATAATTTAGGAGAATTAATTTTCTTCTCGGAAAAAAATATATTGTGCCAACATTGAAGATAATGATAACAGATACTTAAACTATATTTGTAATTTTACGAAACGAAAAATTAAATTATAAATAAGTGCGCAATATTTTTCTATTTTTCTATAAAAATCTTGGATTTAATAAAATAAATTTGTTTTTAAGTAGTCATACAGATGCCAAAATTTGCAGCACACAGTGAGGATTAATTCTCAAAATTAATTCTCTCTTTATAAACTTTTCTGCACAGTGTTGAAATTATGAGTAATAGCAGGTACGTAATGTAAATACGATATCGATTAGGAGAAAGCAGAGAGCATTATTCAGGTGCTCCCGCACGAGGTCAAGGCGAGGCCTTATGTGTCGCCGTCGAAGCACGAAATTTTAGACATGCAAGCAGCGGAAGCCGAACGAATCAAACAGTTGTCACTGACCGACGATTTTCGCGAGCGCGCTTTAATGAAAATGATGGACGGTATGTTGGAGATTCGTTGGGAGGACACTATCAAGATAGACGTACGCAAGCCCACGTGTATGCTGGAAAAACAGCCGGAGCAGTACACGTCCGATGACATCGTGGCCGTGAAGAAGTATGAAGCGGATGTGGAGACGCTTCAGCAGGAACGCGAGCGTTACAAAAGGATGCTCGAGGTCGATTACGCGAAGATCAACGGACTTCTGCAAGAGGGCATTGACAAGTTCGATGCCAAGTTGAACGAATTCTTTCAGGTTTCTCACTGAGATTTTTGCTTCTAATTATTATTTACTATAAAGTTAATTTTTTTTTCTTTTAAAGTAAATTATATATTTTATAATATTTTTTTTTATAATTTCATTATATGTATAATAATTATAATAATTA
>QKQZ01051877.1:0-15358 GCA_003595255.1 Solenopsis fugax
TTCTCTGTCTCGCCATTTCCGCGCCTGCCACCCCTCCTGTCACCCCTGGAACCCTCCCTCTTCTATTCGAGTCCGACCCCGACACGACCCGAAGAACCTCAGGCGCGACCCGGCCGCCGGACCTTTGCCCTCTCTTGTCGCCTGTACGCCCGCTTTGTCGCCCGCCGTCTTTACGTGCTTACAACACCCTCTTACCGCCCCCTACTCGTCGTCGCCTCCGTTACCATTCTCTTCGCACGCTTCTTCTTCGACGTCCAACAGCCGTCGCCTCCTTCCCCGGCATCCTGTCCACGGAATTTGGAAATAACCGACTCGCGCGTCGCCGTTCCTCCCGGTCCCGGCAGGACGGCGCGTAAGGGTTTCCTCCACCTTTCTACGCACGGAGCGGCCCTTCTTTCTTCCCCCTCCATCTTCTGCTTCATCAGCAGCACCGGCAGACCGCCTTGGTGAACAAACACAGTCCTGCACCAGCTCCTCCGCTCTACGACTACCACCATCGTCCTCTACTCGCCGCCGCGAGACACGCGTTGGTTTGAAACCGGCTTGAAGGACGTCACGACCGGCTTTTCGACACACATACGTAGGCGAACATACACACACATATATATACACATATACGTGCGCTCCAGTACACCCTCAGCGGCGACCAACTGCCTGTGTGTGCATAAAGGAAAGGAGATACTCGTGCAAAAGCGCGCGCGTCTAGAGAGCACGGCTCTTCTTGGTCGACGTTTAGCTTCGAAGGCTTTCAAGCTTTGCCCGACTACTACTACCATTATTACTACCACTATTACTACTGCTACTACTTCTACTACTACTACTACTACTACTACTACTACTACGCCCAGGCTGCAGCTTCTCAAGTGCGGCGCGTTGCAAGATCAAGGGAGGACAGAGGAAATAGAGTGAATGAGGAGTCGATAGATGAGATCGACGACCTACGACACCGCCTTATCACGAAGCCAAGAGTAGCGGCCGCCATCCCGCCTAAAATCGACTGGTGCCTAATCGCTGTCGATATATAGCTTTTTCGCTTCTTCTCCTTTCCCAGTGAGATATCTCTCCATCCTATCCTCCCTCGCCTATATACACTCAGCTTTCACACCCTCCCGGAGATTATCGAGCGGGAAACGTGTGTTATCGCCACTATCAAAATACGGCCTACGAGAGTAAAGAATTTTGCAAAATCTCGTATCATCGACGACGACATCCAAGTTAGCTGCTACGCGCGTTTCTTCAATTAATCCTCGCCACGACACGGGATCCGATATCAGGCGAGAGAGAAACAACGCCGACAAACCACGCTCGTAACAGCCGACGTTGCTGATAAACGCGAGTCTTCGCGAGACTATTCGACATAACGCGCGACAACAACGACGACGAGAGCCAAACGCGATTTTGAGGTGAAGAAGAACGAAATCGCTAGACGCGGTGATCTCCCACGCGGAAGATTTACGCACAGGAAGACAGCCGCGAGTCATCGTGTACATGGGACATTAAAATCATCGCATCGCGCTTAAACGACAGATCTTCTGCCGTAAGGTATATACAGTTTGAAGTAGTTGCATGACTCCGAGGCACACGCGGGATTTCGCGTACAGTGTGCGTGTGTGAGTGGTAGGAGAAGGTGAGAGAGAGGGAGAGAAAGGGGGAGAGGAAGGGGTGAGCGTGCGTGTGTACATGAGCGAGTGGTGAGAGAGGCTGACGAGACGAAAGTGGTGGAACGAAAGGGTTCAGTACTGGACGCCGCGAAATCCCGTGAACAAGTGCCGACGAGTTCGTGTCGCGAGGTGGTCGTCCACTCCATAAACCGAAACGTCTATATCCTTGACAAGATCAGTCGACGCGAGTGCACGCGACCGAGGAAAAGGAGCCGATCGTCACGAGGAAGAGTTTAGAACGGCAGACAGAGAAAGAAAGAGAAAAAAAGGAAGAGGAGAGTCTGGGTTACTACTCTCTCACGGTAGAGGCCAACGGACGGGGTCTCTCGGTCTTCCAAGAGTGGAAGAATGGCAATGGTCAGCATGAATAACCTACTGAACGGCAAGGACTCGCGATGGCTGCAACTGGAGGTTTGCAGGGAGTTTCAACGCAACAAGTGCACCAGGCCCGACACGGAGTGCAAGTTCGCCCATCCACCGGCTAACGTCGAGGTGCAGAACGGACGGGTGACCGCCTGCTACGACAGTATCAAGGTAACGAACCGTTGCATAATCGAGTTTTCGTACTCGCGCGTAACGAGCGCGTTCGCGCGGAGCGGAATTGTCGACCGTCCCCGCGCACGGTTGATAAACTCCGCCTTCACTTATCTGACACCTTCGGTAAACCCGGCGCGAGAATTATCTCTGCAATCCCGATGAAGTGTGAAACTCCTACTGCTATCGTAGCATATTCGCATCGGTGCGCGTAGAATGGGGCTCTATTGCTCTCCGTAGTTGGCTCTATTGCTCTCCTTTCCCGATTCTGTTAGATAAGTGAAGTTATATCGTAATTGAATATTATTTGTCCTATAATTTATGAGCTAACTCAAGCTTTGCTGTTTCAAGAAAGTAAGAAATATCGGTGTCGTGATGAATTCCGCTATTAAGTAGGGATTATCCGTATCATTGTTATAATCTCGAGGAAAACAGTTCTAATTCCTTTCGATAAGATGTCATGCACTTTGACCTCTGCATGCTATTAAAATAATGTTACAAGAGAGACGAGATTACGTTGGATTTATTTTACGCCAGAGTGGAGGGAAATTTTCGAAATTGATGTTTAAGAAGATTATCCACAAGCAATTGCGAATCTATGGACATTGAGGAGGCTCGTGCTTGTGTAGATGATTCTCTTTGGCATCAAATGCATTCTGAAGACCTCTTTCCATCCCGCTACAATCGATCCAAATGAATACATGTGTACATCGTGAGATCGTCGATCGATCTTCCCTGCCTGGGCTTTCCGACTGCTGATCTCCCGATACAAAGCCGATAATTTGCAACGCCACGCGGTTGAGATAAGGAACCGGTTGTAATTTACGACGGGTAATAAGTCTCTTATCGTCGATCGGGCGCGCTATCGGCCCTCGGGGGGAAAACGCCGGTTTATGGATTTTAGAATATACCGTCTCTCGTACGCGTTCCCGAGGCAAGGCGCGATTAAATGAACGCGCGAAAGAGGGAGAGAACAGCATCGGGGGCGCGGCCCGCTGCGCCGTCTTCTGAGCGCGTCTCGGTAGATATTGAACCAGAGAATTGAATTCGCAGTTATTAATAGCGACAATTATTCAACGCGCGGGGAGCGAGAGTACCAATCGACATCGTCAATAAATCAGACGGGCTCAGGGAGGCAACGAGCATTATGTAAAAATTGAAGGAGACTCTCTCGAGCCCTACGTCCGTCCGTACCGCCATCGACGTAGGTGCCGTATTGTCTGATGGCACCTATACACGCGCGCTCGCGATTAGATAAAGCGAGGAAGTATGCTCTTATGTGTACACATATACATACATGTGATACGCGTGGGGTGCGGCAGTCGCGTAATTGCGAATACATATATCGGTGTACATAACATTGATATACTCTTCCGCAATAAACTTCGTCGTTATCTTCTTCCATGGTAATCTTAGATTATATATGAAGGCAAAGATTGCCCGAATAAAGCATAGCGAGTTTTTTTTTCGCGACGTTATGGTCACCTATTGTATATTTTCAAACAGAATTGCAGATTTCATGACTGATGAATGACGCTTTCACCGAAGCTGGTATTACTGTCGCGTGGTGTTAAAATTTTACTTGGACAAAAAGTTTAATGCGCAAATTTGCATTAAATATTTTATGTTGCCGGAAAAATTGCGCGTTAAATGAACCTGTGTACATTTTATGGCGGTCCTAAAAACCTTTTTCGAAATCATAACATAAAAAACATTCGGAATTGCTCATTTAAATATGGTATTAACATTGAAGTATGCATACGTATTATTAACCATTAATATTAACATTACATCAATCTTAATATTACCTGAGAATAACAACCCTAATCGATATTCGTAATTATAAATTATTAGAACTGTTCTGTTCGTTCTGACCGGCAGAAGGCGTTAGAAGGTTATTTCTACATTTCATTATTTGAAGTAATATCTTATCTCTACTGATTAAGGAAATCCGATTAAATTCTCTTATAGAGGAGAGATCCATTTTTAGCTCCACAATTGGGTTTTCCGTTTATTGCTAGGAGAGATTTGCCCCAAATCTGCCAAACAGTTTAATTATTATTATACGTATTAATAGCACGTGGTGAACTCGTTCTTGCGACTACAATTGTTAATTTTCGCCTTATGCGCGGTATCGTTCGCCGTTTTTAGACTCGGTCACGAATACACGCGCGCGCATACGTCGAATGCGCGATTAGATAGCGAGTGGCAAAAAGATAACATCCACAGCCGAGGGAGCGGCTTGCTGCCATATCCGAATATTCTCGAGGCGCGTTCACGGTCGATTCGTTTTTAGATAGAGAGAAATACGTGGACACGTACGTGTATTCCGTGCACAGTCGTGTGTGCGAGTCGCGACAAGCAGCTCCGAGAGAGCCGCATTTAATTCTGGAAGCTATTAATGTCGCGGATAGTGCCTGAAAGGCCGCGTTGTCCGTCGAACTTTGGTCGTTTCTTTGCCTCTCCGTTCCTCGCACGTTCTTCCTCAATAATGGCGCTCGTTACGTTTAATCGCTTCGAATGAATGGAGCGACGGGCGGGCGCGCAAGTATGCGTCATAGCGTTTATACAAAGGTGGGCCAGAAGAGGTGCCACAGTAGTCAGCGATACGTACACGTTCTCACGTGAATTGGAGACCATTCTCGCTTTAGCAAAAAATTCGAACGGTCATTTTATTCGACATCGTATAGGTCCTCAGAGTTAAGTTGAACTCATGTCAGAGCAACTGACTTCTGTGTATGTTTAAATCTTCGTTAAAGATTGATATGGCTAAATGTAATATCTCTCTTGATGTCTGCTCAAGCTACAACTATGTGTGAATTTAATTGAGAAATAAGATTCCGATAACGTACCTGCTGCGTGTAAATTTAGCTCATCTATTCAGCATCTATTTGGTCTTGACATTTTACTGTAGGAAAGATCTCTTGTATTTTTGACGGGAAATACCTTTTACTCGGTAGTCCGTGTGTGCGGAAAGATTAAAATCCTACCGTATTCTCCACGGAAAGATGCGTGTGTGTGCGCGCACGCGAGTAATACTAAGGATTCGAATCTGAGACGTTGTTAAGTTTCCGCAGTATATAAGAGAAAGCCACAAGCACTCTCGGGAGCACCGATATTACCCCGAAGAAATATTAGCAATAAACCATTGCATTACGTACATCGGACCTCGACTGTCTTGCCACGGGTTCCCGAAGTCTCCCTCGGAGTCCGTCTCGTTTCTTGCGCCGTTTAGGTGCCAGAAATGCTGCTCTCTTCGCATTTCGCCGATGAAATAAAGGCTCATTTTTCGACTGGGAAATAAAGGAGAGTGGCTATCGCCGTTTCCAACGTCTTATCGCTCCTCCCTCGGCGCGGATGGGTATCTCCGGGCAAGAGCTAGATTAATTTCACGGGTTGGACGGAGTACAAGGGCATAAGTTTGGTCTGGTCGCGCCAAAGCGAGTTGTCCGCGCGTTTGCATCGATTCGGCTGCGTACGCTTGGCTTTTATTCCAGCAGCAGCAGGCCCTTTCTCGTTCTACCGGTATACGCCCGATAAGAGAAGACCTATTGTCATGTTAACTGCAAGAATTACGCGCTGCGAAATGCAGGAAGATTGTACCAGCACCCTTCTCTCTCTTCTCCCTACTCCCGTAACTTTGCATCGCACAAGAAGCCACTAATGACTATAAATGTGATCCGTAAGCGTTTTCATGTTTCAACGTCATGATGAGGTGACTGCTGCTTGTTGATTATCCTCTCGAATGCTGGCTGATTTAAAACTTCATCTTCCTCCGATCTTAATTTACATCTTTCAGATGTTATCTTATTCCCTTTTACTAAAAATTGGAAAAATACCGGAGCTATTTTAGGAAATTTTTGTGGAGAATGTGAAAATGATTAGGAAAGGTTTATTCTGGATGACTAATAATTGCATATTATTAAATAATAACAAATAATAAATCTCGCAAGTTGCGTAATACATATATATTGTACACTGAAGTTATGTCGCCTTCATTTATCTCGTAAAAAGTAGCTACGTGCACATACATATATATATATTTTTTTTTATTCTAATATTTGTCTATGCATTTGTATCTATATTTATATATAGGATGTTCCAAAATTAAATGTCAAGACTTTGGGAGCATGTAGGGGATCAAAAAACTAAGACGAAAAGTTCTTTAGAAATTTGCTCGTTTTTGTTTCGTTTTGGAGAAAATCGCAAAAACAAAAGAAATCTTTTTAATTTTTTTATCGGGACATATTTTTTACTCAAGAAGTCCAGTGTCAAAAAAGTTTTAATTTTTTCACTTATTATTTATTATACCTATATTGTTTTACAGTTTTATTACTTATTGCTGAAGTTTATTCATTGTCTATCAACTCAAGAGAGCAACTAAAAGACCGAATCGTGACTGCAATACGTCAAACATCACCAGAACAATCTAGCTGCAAGAGGCCAACGAGCTGTCAGGGCTAGAGGCAATGCTTGCATTGCTGCAAGAGGCCAACATTTTGAGCAATACTTTCATTAAGGAAATAACAAAATTAATAAATTTATCAATATGTAATAAATAAATAATAAATAAGTGAAAGAATACATTTTTTTTAACATTGGACTTCTTACGAGTTAAAAATAAAGTCCAGGTAACAAAAATTAAATACAGATACAGACAAGATGCGTAGTCAAATAGAATAAAAAGTACTGAAAGAGAGAACAGATTACATCTTACAATGCTACTGTGTTACACAATACGCTATTACGAGCATTCAATTTTTGAAGTAACATGATGTAATTTTCGTCCATTCTAAAACTAAATAGTTACGAAATACGATTGCACCTTCATGCGGGATTACTCGATATAACGTGTCCATGCCGGCCCTTCCCCTGTTACACACAAGCAGCAGGGTTCAAATGTATTTATTCCCAACACAATGTGTTACATCGGACTGCCGCGAAGCGTAATGTTTCGTTCTCGTTCGTTAAAAACGTAGTTCACGTAGTAGAGAGCGATAAAAAAGCGCGACGAATATTTTTTTTAATCGATTTGTGATTGATATCGCGTCTAATTTTGCGCCGCAGTGGAGATAGATTCTTTTATATTTTACTCTTCTCACCTCCATTTATCCGACTTCGGCAAACTGATAGAAATTACTTGCACTATTTTAAAAGAATGTTAAACGATGGCTCTTTCCTTTTCATAACTAATGGCCAATGACTAATGATCGCAGTTTCTTATACCTGTCCGTTTACACAGAACGATTGAGATTGATTTTAACATCAGATTTACATTCAGATTTTAAATGAATTAGAAATCAATAGACGTTCTAGGGATTGTCGTCACTTACGACTTTTAACGTTTAACGATAAATATTTTAGTAATAAAACTCGGAGAGTTCTGAAAAAAAAAAAAAAAGAAATACAATTCACTCAAATTTACTCGTATAATAATAGATTTTTTTTTACTGCGAAGCATAAAACATTCATTGAAAAAGCTCTGCTTTCAATATATAAATTCCAACCGTTCGTGCCTCGATATTTTAATTGAGAAAAATTCGATCTCAAGTGGATCAAAGATCTTGTTATTAAAATTTGAAATCCAGTATCAGTGCACGTGTTTTATTGAGGCGCAAAGTACAGGATAGGAGCGCGATTACGACACGCGGAAGAGATTCGCGAGGCGATGGTTAAAATCGTTCTCGTTCAGTCGCGGCGGTGTTACGATCCCATCCGCCGCGTCGCGGCGCCGCGCGCCGTCGTGAAATTCGCACGTTCGATTCCAATTAGGCCGATTGGGACGGCGCGGCGGCGCGGCGCGCGTATTAAAGTAGACCTCCGGTTTAATCGCCGTTTCGTCCTGCGCGACGGACGCGGCCGTACGTCGACGTCGGAGCCTATATTTAAAGGGGAATATGACCGGGTTAGATGCAGCCAGGTTCTCCTCTTCGAGGGATGGAGAGGGGGAGGGGGGTGAGCCGCGCGCGCGCGCTTTTGTCTTTCACATCCCCCCCGCGCGACTCCTCCTCTTATAACTTCGATTCCAGCGAACCTGCCCGCGTTTCCCTTCGCATACGCTCGTAGCTCTTATTCAACCCTCGGCGCGTTATCGATTCCAATTACCTTAAAACTTTCAATTAATTCGGCTGTCGAGCGTTTTACGCGCGGCGGGAACGACCGTCGGCCATTTCTCGGACGCAGATGTCGGCCGGCGTGGACCAACGAGTCTGAAATTTAATATCGATGTCGAATACTTTTACGCAGGAACATATTGGACGCCGCGCCGCGCGGATATCTCCTCGAGAATGATCGTGACGGGAAGCGTTGTTTAAATAATGTTATTCAGATTTTACGAGCGATATCGGATGGCGAATGGAGACATCGCGCTCTGTTAAATCCGGACATCTTTACATTCGCGTAAACACATCTCACTTCCACGCGTAAAAATCATGGACACGCGGACATGTGTTTTATCGGTTCGTCACGGCTCGTCGCCGACCGGCATTTCTTTCTTCCTGCTGCCGCTTTTGGAACCGTGCACGCTCTCGCAGCGGGCACGATAACACTCCCGTTCTCACGCTGATAAACGACGGTCGAGCGAGGGTGATAATGCCGGGGACGTACGCTACGCGAGCGCATCGGCGCGCGGTGGCGCGCGCTCGCGACGGACTAGGAAAATTCGATGAAAATAAAATCCGAGCAATTTGAGAGCACGATAAACAGGAGGCGGCGCGATAAAATTTCTTTGTTGCGCCGCTTAATAAAGCCGACCGAAATGTTAATATCGTTGCGGCGAAGCGACGTTTGCCGTGTGCAAGTTTAATGTTTGAACTACCAATATTTGCGTGACGGAATATTATATCAACATTATGCGAGACTCTAATTTCGAAAGTGATATAAGTTCGCTGTATTCCAAAAGCGCGGGCAGGGTCGGCAGGAGATAAATCAAACAGCCAATGTTGTTTCATTTTCGGAATTAAATTGGCTCGTCGGATCGTCGAAATCGCGGTCTAGTGCGATCGCTCGTTCATTTTCCGTATTTAAATACGGAAATTAGAACACTCGGAATTTAGAACAGAGACTGTATGATTTGCAATGAAAATTCATTTACGATCCATCCAACTGTAGTAGAGTTTATTCCAATATTACCTTGGTGATTATCGTTTTTCCTATAGTTTCAAATAATAAAAATATTTTTTATAGGTTCAAACTTAATTTTTAAACAGTTGAATATTAAATATGCGAGTAACATAGGGCCATTTTTCGATCGAAGCGGATAGCGCTTAATAATACTTTCGTATGAATTATTAAATATATTTTTCAGATCTATAAATTGCGTGTCAATATGATTATCAAATTTAAAACGCAATTAATAAATTAATTTGATGATCAAAAATAATAATGCTACAAGCATTTAAAAAACATATAAAGAAGTTGTTGCGAAAAAATTTTTAAGTTCTATTACATTTCATGATTTAAATAAATAGAAATAAAGTAGTAAAGGAAATAAAAAATAAATGGAGAGACATCCAATAACTTCTTGCTGTCGCAGCGATTGCGCGAGTTGCTATCCAAGTCCACGTGAGCTCGAAGCGAGAAAGCGGCTAGTTTCCTGGATCGGTCAACGTACAGTAACATCAGATTCTTGCGGGATTCACCGACAGCGTCGTATTTCCGCGACTGGCAAGGGGAGATCGGAAAATCGCGCGAGAGAGCGAGAAGGGGGTCGACCGGTCCGCCGCGTTTCACGCTAGTAGACACGAAAAACATAACAGCTGCTGCTATTGCTACCGTCGCCCGGCGTCGGCGTCGTCGTCGTCGTCGTCGTAGTCGTTGTCGTCGTCGCCGCGTCGGCTATGACTGCACCTGTCGCGTCCGTTAACGCGCGACTAAAATACGGAACGCGCGACGACGAGAGCGAGCGGCGTGAGCGGAATCGTCTCACCAACGATTACGAGACCTCTTTCTCTTTCCCTCTTCCTTTCCCCTGTTTTCACGCTCCTTCCTCTTTTCTCCTTCCTGACGGAACACTCGACAGGATGTACCTGTCTAATAGGATGAGGTGTTCAGCGTTCGCTTTCCGCAGAATTTTTCAATATTCTCGCCTAGGAAGATTAAAATGCGGAAAGACGGGCTTCTTGTTCGGCGGCTTTTTCTTTTTCTTTCTCTTTTTTCCCCTCCATCCAAAGCAGCTTATACATGGCACTACCGCCGATGTACAAGATAATTTGAAAAACTCAACATGACTAGGTTCCTCTTACGGACAAATTGATTGCGGGTCTGTCAATTTCATTTTCAACTAAAATTAATATTAAAGATAGATGGCAAAACATGTTATCAATAAATTAAATTAGGTTTGTCGATGTACGATTTAAAATGAATTGAAACGTATAATTTTGTGTTCAAACTTTAACATTTATTGTCAGATATCTTTATAATTAAATTGTAACGCTAATTCTTCCTAATTAAAGCGATTGAAGTTGATATATATCTATTTATATATTTTAGCTACGACTCAAATATAATTATGTAAGAGAAGGTATTTCTACAGCCCTTTCTTTACATTTTGTACAATAACTTTGTTAGTAATTAATATTTTAAATCGAAAACTCAATGATTCGTCAATGTGTTGTTCAATTGATTCTTGATTCAAAGTTATTAAATATTACTTAGAATGTTATTTATAAAAATGTGTTGTATAACGAGTCAAGAGAAACAGGAGCGGTAATGTGGCTCCTCCACTAAAATAAATAAAAAAATTGATTTTGTCATAAAATTATATCGAGGAAAATTAATTCGGCGCGTAGTCGGTTGAATTTGAATAAAGGTATATAAAAATCACACAAGTAAAATTTATAAAAAGCACTAAGATCCAGCTTGACCGTACAAGGCGTTCTTATTTCAATTTGTATGTATTACATTAACGGTCGAATATCTCCAATTATAAAATTATATGTTTAGTCAAAATAAAGAGAAAATATTGCAGAATATATGCAAATGTATGTACACGTACAACTCTTTCGCATATAAACTGCAGTACTGAAAATCTCTATAATACATAAACTATAGATGTAATGTAAACTATACATTAGTAGTAGAACTACAATCAACTTATATACTTATAATAACTACTTCGATATCAAAACTTTGAAAAAGGCCGTATTAGGCCTGTTGAGCCTACTTGATGAGGGCTGTATTAGAAAAATCCCATGCTATTATTTGACTTTGCATAAATCGAAATGACTTACAACTGACTATAATATTAAATAAAAAATTACCCAAGTGTACATATAATCGATTATAATGATAATATGTAAACTTAAGTTTAAAAAGAATTTGGAAATATGTGTAATTAAATGTTAAAGTGAGAAAATTTCAAAATGCTTAAAAATAAAAATGCCTTGTAACAAATATTGGCGATTGGCACACTTGTGCAACTGCATAACGGCTACTGAACAATTGATTCCATAAGTAATTGCTAAAATTCATTACTTAATAATGAAGATATTCCGAGTGGCCATTATATCTGCGAGGACTATAATAGCTCACTTTCTCCTCTATATTTACATGTATAATGCAATTATGATACAATATATAGCTCGAAGAGTTATTTGTTATATATTTTCTTATATGTAAAGACATTTAGTAGAACCATTTTATTTGATTAATATAAGCTTTAATCTAAACTGCCCTCTCAGAAAAGATTTCTAAAAAATTCTTGACATACTTAATCTTATTGCAACCTTGTGCAATGTCAAAATAAAGTAAAATTAAGATAAGATCTATAATTTCTATTCTTCACTATCGAATTAAATAAGATTGACTATTATTTTAAATCAAGAGTAACACGTATAAACAGCTTATTTAACATTATTCTTACATTTAGAATAAAAATTTGTTCGATGTTATAATACACGATGATTAATCGCTACACAATTTAGGATACCACCAATAGGAGAAAATTAATAAGATATAGCACCAAGATTATTTTATTCTAGATAGAATTTTCCCATTTAAGAATAAAATATTCCCTTTCCAATGATAATTATGATTGTCTCTATCAGTCTTATTTTATGATACAGAAGATATAATTGAATTCAGAAATCTTTTCTGTATATATTCGTTATCGCATTACTTTGGTGAAGTATGTTACTTGTCTTTCGATAGAGAGCACACAAAGCATGTGTTGCTTGTCTGACTTTTCACATGGCACGTGACCGTTGGCATACCATGAATTCGTCACATACGCGCGTCGGTACGAAAGGCGATTATAAAAAGGCAATCACGAGTGTTAGTCGTTAGCACAAGCATATTTATAGATATCTGTACGTTTGAGTGTATAGGCGAAATAGGGGATTTTTTGGATTCCTCAAGAAAGTATGTTAATTTAAATACATACCATATGATACATAAGATTTTTAAAGTATTAGTTTATATTTGAAGAAAAAAAATGAATTATGCGTAGACATTTCGCTGTAGTTGTTTTGCTGTATTGAGATGTTTAGAGGCGAGCTGCCATACACATAATAATAAATTTCTTTGTAATGAAGCTATTTTTAATGAAAGCTGTATTTAGATATATTTAGGATAATATCTGCTTTGTTTTACGTTCGTGAATAATACAATTTAAAAAATAGAACGCGCGAAGATGTGGTGGGGTATTATCAAAGGATGATATGAAAGGGTATAGAAAACATGGGGGAGGGGGGAGGGCAAGTCGTTAGTTATATAATCGATCCCGGTCGGCGACAAGCGGTAGACAGACTGGCGGGTTTACACGCCGACACGGATAGATAGACAGACGCCGCAGGTCACGACAAGTAAGCGGTCGGTGCAGGCAGACGGCCTGGCAGGTTCTCGCGTATTACTTCTAAACTGCGGAGTGTGCTATTTCTGCACCCTTTTCTAGGTATCGACGATGATATAACTCGCATTATTATTAATACACCGCTTAGGTAAATATCACGATATATCGCAGTTCTATTAAATGAGACTGTTGTACGATTATTCCAGTTGCATCATAATTTTATTTGATTTCTACGAATACTCGGCACAGAATTCTGTGCTTCTATACGTGTCTCTTCTATATCTTCTATATCTATGAGTATTTTGAGTAGAATTATGCAATATACAATAATGCTGAACGTGATCGTGCATTATTTATAAATAGTGCGATATACCATGTTATTTTTGCAGCTATTTCGCCGTGCAAAGATACAATCCTCATTATTGTGCAAAGCTTAAGTAAATATCACGGTTGATGGAATTAGGAGGATTAATCGTGTCAGTTTACTTTCAGATATACCTATAATACCGAGCATAAACTTTTACACTTCATGATTTCTTCGGTTAAAAGCTCTCTACTTATTACTGTCACTTTCGAACGATGTTGCAGTAAACTTAAGTAGAGAGATTTTAATGAGATTGAACAATTTTACGTTTTTTATACGTTTAGAAAACGGAATTTCGCAGTTTATTATATTATATTGGAAATGAGGTGAGGAAACAGGGAGGAATCGAGTCGATTTGCACGACCATGCATTGTTCGCTCGAAAATCGATTCGCGACACGCGGCGAGCAGACAGACAGACAGGTTTACATGCCAACAGACAGATGGAGAAGACAGACAGACGGACAGACAAGCAGGCATGCAGGCAGGCAGGCAGGCAGGCAAGCAAGCAGGCTGGCAGGCAGGCGGGCAGGCAGGCTGACTGCGACAGACGGAGCAGGGCGGGCCAGGTTCCCGTGTATTACTTCTAGCCCACAAACTACGCCTCCCGCTTCTCCTTCTCGATATTACGTCTCTGATATTCCCGAGAGCTTCCCGGAATATCTTACGCGGAGCAGTCTAAACGTTTGCTATTCCAACCGAGTGGAAATTCATTTAATTGCCCCAGAAGATCAAGAGCTCTCTAGACCATCTCTTACCTGCTCAACCTTTGCCGTCTCCTTTTTTCCCCCTCCCCTTCGATCTCATTTCTGAGTCGGCGTCGCTTTCGCGTGCGCAATCAAACGGGTATCACTGCCGCGATCATCTAATCGCCTTCCCAAAGACACGTGGCACATCGGTCACTTGTACGTCAGGATGATGAGGTCTGATTGCCATGTGGCATGCTATATGGTTTTTATAACTCTTTTAAATTTTATTTCTTAAAAATGTAAGCTTTGCTCTTCCTTGCACACGGCAAGATAATTCTGTTTTATTTTTAAAGTCAATTATGATTTTAAATAAACAGATTAAAATGATGCAATGAATTCTCTTTTACATATTTGATTAATTTTTAGTTGTTAGAGTCGGCAGATTTTTAGAGCAAAGTAAAATCATGTTAGGACCAAAAGAATTGTACGTTACATTACTTAAATTTGAAGTTGATTGAGGAATTCAAGGGTTTTGCCAAGGTTGAACACGATCGAAATTCGGACAAACGGATAGTCGCTAACAAACATACGATCGCTCGTTATCGGTTCGTTCCCGTAACCAGATGACTCGATCCGGCCGGGTGAATCCAGCAGGTATCGCAGGCGGAGCCTTTCGAAATCCCCAGCAGGTTGGGTTTGCGGTCGCACACCGGGAGAGAGTTCGATGTGTTTACTAGCGTTTACGTATATATGTACATTATGTACCCGAAAAAGCATACAGGTGCAGCGTTACGTAGGCCGCCGTCTATCGCTTTCACATAATTTACGGCCGGATGGCATTAGCCGCAATGCTTGTCCCTGTAATAGAACGGTCGGAACGGGTGGCAGTGTTCGAAATCGGGCAGAGAGGAGGAGGATATGCGGAGACTAGGAAGAGGAAAGCGCGCGGGGCGGTCGTGCCTAGCTATAGCCTTGCCAGGGTCGCTGTGCAGTTTCATGCGTGTCGCAGGACGGGGAGATGCAATCGGGGGGTTCAGGAGACGACTAAGGGTAGAAGGGAAGCATGGGAGGATACGGGTGCAAGAGGGACACGAGGGAAGAAGGGGAGCGGATGGCGATGGGAGGCGCGCGGATGGCATTCTGCGGTCAGTTCAGTATGTGCCTATATGCCGTCATGTGTTATCGATTCCCCCTGGAGCCCTGCTGCCTCCGTGCCTACGTACCTCATGCCACACTGTATAGTTACCTCTATTCCGAGCTATGCGAGATAAACCCGCCCTCGCCGCGCACGAGTCCTCTCCTCTCCTCTCCTCTCCTGTCCT
>QKQZ01051878.1:0-11612 GCA_003595255.1 Solenopsis fugax
TCATAATCATATCCTGTATTTTTGCTAACACCTTCTTGGCCGATTTCTGGACCGACAAAACTTGTTGAACACCCTAGTATTATATATAAAATTGTCGGTAAATCAGCTCTTATGGTAAAACGTTGTGACAACCATTAACAAACACTCTGCATAAATTTAATAAATTGCATATTCAATTGCAATGCGTTATCAACGTAATAACGATCGAGCCAATTAACGTGAGCTCGGATTCAGAGGCCGCAGCCTTATTAACACTCGCCACGGATATCGCGGTGAGGAACGGGTGTCAGATCTCGGGTGAGATGCTGCATCTCGAAATCCTATCTTAATAGCAAAATCGCGCCGTCTCGCTCCCAGCGGGTGACCCCGCGTCTGGGCACGGTGCAGCGGGAAGGGAAAAATTTGGGCCAGGGAAGAGCGCTTAAAGAGGACTCCTTCGCATACCAGGCGGCGGCAGCGGCGAGAGAGGGTCCCACGGGAAGAGACAGAGAGAGAGGAGGAGACGAGAGGAGAGAAGACCCAGGCCGCGACGCCGTCGCCGCGCCACGACGGCCACTAAATATTGTGTTCGCGCAGAGAATACAGCTCTCGGGACACGTGTAAGCGGGGGACCGCGGGATTCCGTATGAGCAGATCGGCCCGCCGATTATACGCTAATTCAACGCAAATTCCTTCCCAGAGATATCTGTATCGCTCGCATACATCAGCGGAGTCCGCGGTAGCTTCTGCCGTTGCTGCCGCTGCCGTTGCCATTGCTGTTCCCGCTTCTGCTCTCGCTGCCGTTGCTGCTGCTGCTGCTGCTGCTGCTGCTGTTGCTTCTCCTGTTCCTCCTCGGTCCCCGGAATCGCCCGCGGTCCTCTACGCCGGCTTAATCAGTATCCACGGGAAGACAACTATATAGCCGTAACTTATACGTAGTTTCGCGCACATGTGGCGTGCACACGTCGTCACGGGGACATTGGGGTCCCACGGAAGGAGGACCGCCGATGAAAGTTGGGAAGAAATTCCTGTTGTTGGCTACGAATGATTCCGGGAGCTTTCTTGCTTATTTCTGTGAAAGGCGCAACGTGCATGACGAAACTTCGTTAAATTGAATAAAAAACTGTACATCGTAGAAGCTTAGTTACTTTCATGAAGGCCGCTCTGTTTGCATTACACCGAGTTGCGAACAATATAGCGACATTGTCGAGCATTACGCATCGCACGGCTCCGACTGCTGTAACCGTCATGGTTGATGGTCATCTCGCATCTCGTCCGTAATCGTGTTAGCGCTACGACGCGGTTACAGCCGCGCATTAATTAAGACTTTAATTAGTACGAAAATTATATATATATATATATCAATGGTTGATATCAAAATAAAAGAGAGAGGGAGGGGGATGAGAGTGGAATGAAAATTCTAAATGCACCGTAAGAGTCGCGGACCACTTTTTCAGCGAACCGTTTAATGCGAATCACGTTTTCGAAGAAGACTGCCTCGTATAGCTACGCCGTGGAAAGCGCAGTCGATCCTGACCGATACTTTGGGACCGCGTGCTTTCTCACGCGCGCACGGTTTACGCCCGGGATCGTTCTGAAGAAAGTTACGCCGCGGGGCGGCGGGAAAAGAAGCAGGCTACCGTATATCCGCGGTATGCACCTATACTCCGACCGAAGGTCCGGGGCAGAGGGCCGAAGATATATCACGTTGTCGGCCGACATACCATTCTTTTGCGGCGTGGCGCGCGGCCGACACCGCGCGGCAGCAGCATTCACAAATTAAGGAGCGCCAAAGTCCACGGCGGCGCGGCGTAGGTATGGCGCTATCGCGCTTCATAAAACTTCGTTAGCACGAAGCCGGGGGAAAGTAGACGTCCGAGCCCGGCCACGGGTATATACCCACATAAGCGCTGATGGTCCCGCGAGACCACCGTAAAAATTCATTTTGCACCTCGGCCGTGTAATTCAGCCGGATTCTTGCATCTTCACCCAGCCGGACCAGCGGAGCGTATTAGATGGACCATGTCCGCGCACTTCGCAGTTAATGACTCCGCTCGGCCTGCCGTCGCGCTATGTGGGGTACGTTTAATAATTGTACAGCGACAGCGCGCCCTTAATTATTCGTATTATCCGTATGCGTAAATTCCTCTTTTCCGCGTTCTGCTCCTCGAAATCCGTTACTTATGGTAAAGACTAATAATGCTAGTTTACAAGGTTTTTTTGCAAGAGTACATGAAGGCTGTTTCTAGGGTAATTTTTGAAGCTGAGGCCGAATCTGCCATTGAAACATTTTCATCAAGTCCAGTTTTTTTGAGATATAAGAAAAGACATTTTTTCCAATATACATACGCACAATAAAGTTTTATTGAAATTAAAAAACAAATCACAGAAGTGTTGATTGAAGCTTTTAATTTTTGGTTTTTTTTATGTGAAAATGTAATGTAAATAGGCAAATTAATAATTCTTTTTGTATATAGCCTTTCCAACAATTGCCAACGTGGCAGAAATAGTTTGGAATAGTCTTACACAATCTTCTCAATATTTTTACTTTGTAATTTCAAGTAAAATAATAACTTTGTGCGATATTTTTATAAATAAACAATGATACATTGTATTATTATTATTATCACTTAAGTGATGCTATTAACATGCTATATCTTCGAAATTCGATCTGATAGAATTTTTATGGCGATAGATTTGAACTGAGCGTCCCAAAATGTTTTAAAAAAGTTGTTTCCTTTCTTGCATAAAAATTAATGTAAAATTTGTAAACTAGTATAATGGACACAACTGCGCAAAAAGATATCGGTTTGCGCAAAGGGTTTAAATCTTAGCTTCAATTCTTATTACAAGCGTTTTCTCAACATACATAATTGCCATTCGATTGATTAATACATTTGAATTTTTTTACATGATTCACAATTACACGGTTTAATACGTTTTATTCACAGTTACACGATTTTTTTAAATAAGTTTATTCACATTTATTATTCATGTTTTTTTCCATACGTTTTACTCACTTTTACATAATTTCTTTTACATGTTAAATTTTTTTTTAACACAGCTTTTCTTTAGGTTTAAATGAAATATTTTCAATGAATGCATTTCTATATTTTAAATTGCTTTTTGTATAGTTTGCCTTACTTTAACACAAGTTTTATACTTTGTTGCAAATCAATTTATACACAATGTTTTTTTCATAGTACGCATCCACCGTGTAAAAAGTTGAACTATAAGTATTTCATAAATCTCTTTTCGTCATTATTTGCGACACGTAATGTTGCGCGAATGTCGTTTATATCCCGATACGTCTTTCGTTTTTAATTTTTAGGGCAAAGACATAAATCGCGCATATACTATAAAACGAAAGAGTCGAATACACAAGGAGTACCTACGCCCTCGTACAGAGACCCGCCACGTGTACCGTCTCATACATACACTGGTTTGAGCGCGGGCGGGCTCGCGCGTGGGTCCCGTCATTAGGTAGCTTCATTAGAATGAACTTTTTTTTTCGTCGTCCGCTAATGAGGTGGTCCGCGACTTGCAGTCCGCTGCCGTGCGGAGGGTGCCAGCCGGCCTCAGGGCAGCTCCTATGACGCCCCTGCGCAAATCCGGAGGGAGGGCGACGGAGACACTATTTTTAATCTACCCGCGGGACGCGCGGACTCGATGGAATTAAAACGCATGTCTCACTACGAAAGCTTGCTTACCCTGCCGCCTCTACGCGAAAAACGTGTATCCCTTTTAGTGCGCCACCTTCCCAAATTGGGGCTTGCGAGATGTGTTAATAGTTGACGTCGCGCGGCGGTTCACTGATTAATTTTGGGCGTTAATTTTGGCCGCCGAATTAGAGTACCAGCATTCACGCTCGGATATATGCAAGGTTGAGTAAGTTTTTTTTTTTTAATAAAGTTATGATTTATCAAATTAATTTAGTTGCGTTAAAAGTTGTATGAACAAAAAACTAACTTCATTAAAAGTTACGTAATTTAAGTTAAAGTAAAAGAGCTAATTTTGAAGAGCATTATTTATATTACAATATGATTTATTAAATACATTTAATATTTTATTTATAAATTAAAATAATAAATGTCGCTCGTATTTATTACTTTATAAATTAAGTTTATATTAAATAACAAAGAAATATTGTTTTTTATACAAGATTGTATTTTTTTCTTTTACAATCTTCCATTTACACATGTCAATTTTTAACTTAGGAAAAAAGTTAATAAGTTAAAGTATGTGCGTTTTAAAAATAACTAGTTGAAGTTAAAAATTAATTTATTTAAAATTAACTAAATTATATTGAACATTATTATTTTAACTATATTATTTAATTTTTAACTTTCTAACTATCCAACTTTGGGTATATTTACCAACGTCCGACGATCCAATGTGTACGATGTGGGTGATAAAACGCCGTTGGAATGATCGGTGCAAGATTCTGTCGCGAGATTCTTGGCAGCATTATTAACGGCAGTGCGTTACAAGCAAAATTATGCATTTTCAGGAAAATAGTTTCAAAGATATAACTTGTATGCAATTAATTATTACCCGTTGAAAATTTCTGTTCGTGCATATCTCCAATCTCGTCTACACATTTATGACGTGATACATTCCAAATTTCCTGCTCATTTGTTATCCCTTGTTTCCATGCATGCGTTGCCGCGCGTTATAAGTTATAACGCGTAAAAAGCATACATTTGATTGGAGTAATTCATAGAGATGCGTATTCGACACGTATTTGCGTGTTATAATACACAGAAAGAAATTAGTATCAATTCAACAATTTATTGTTTCATATATAAGCAAGAATATAAAATCTTCTTGGAAGAATTTATAATCTTAAACAGAATTACTACATAATTTACTTACATGAAGAAGCAAATGAATTGCTGATTTGATACTAATTTTTTTTCTGTGTACCAGAGCTATAATAAAGCACGTATGGACATCAAACCTTATTTTTCTCGTTAGCGATAATAATTTTTATCACTTTCATTATTTTATTCGAACATCGCTCTGGTACACAGAAAAAAATGACTATCAAATCAACAATTCATTGTTTCATATATTATATAAGCAAGAATATAAAATCTTCTTGGAAGAATTCGATAATCTTGATCAGACATAATTTGCTTACATGAAGAAACAAAATTTCTTTATTTTGAGATTATAAATACTTCCAAGGAGATTTTATATTCTTGCTTATATATGAAACAATGAATTGTTGATTTGATACTAATTTTTTTTCTGTGTAGTATTTGCTCCAAAAAATATTTACCATTTTTTTCCATTGCGATCAAGCCAAGAATTCCTGTCTCTCTCCTTCTCGTTTTCTCTTTCTCCGATTCACCGAAGCGACTAAGTAGAAGTAAGTCAAGCTCGATCTATTTGCTCTTTCCGGGTTTCCTCGAGCCGCACTAACTCCTCTGCACTCCGGCTGTAATCGACTGCCAGTCGAGATCTTCCTCTCTCGAGTGCGTGCGACGATTCCCATTCATCCAACTCGTCCCGGTTGACACCCGGCCGTTGCCGTCGCTTAATTCGCGAATATTTCACTGGCGCGTCACCCCGAAAATACGCTACAGCTGCTCGCGTCGTGTCTACAATCGGGGCCACCTTCGGCACACCCCGGCCGAAAAGGCCGCAGTTGCGCCATAAATCTCGGCGCTGATACATTTTTACTTATCACGTTCCCATCGCGGCTTCCTCGTGGTCTCGCGTTACTCGCGCGGTAATCCCGCACCGCCGTCGTGCGATTTAAACGGCCGACGAACGAATTATCACCCCGCCTTTCTTCGTGCGTGTTGCAGACGGCTTTACATTGGGGCGCGAAACACGGCGACGAGAACATCGTGAAATTAATAGCGGGCACCTACCGAGACTGCATCAAGAGTGTCAATGAGACTACGGTGAGTATCCTTTATCTGGGATTTTTAGATTAAACATTTGTTCATAAAACTAGTGCGCGTGAACATTGCAAACTGAAACGAATTACTTGGTCTTACATTATTATTTTATATTATTGATTTGTATTATTTTTTGATCTTACATTCTTACAAATATTAATGTAAGACCAAAGTTCAACTTAATCTTTTACATTTTTCATGTTTCCGACCACTGGATGTCTCCGTCGAACGATGCAGAATGGGGTAAGTGTCCTGTTAAAATAATGATATCGCAATAACCAAATTAGCAATTTATAATTCATGCATACCAAAAAAAAAAATAACGTCTCCTTTAATAAATCTTATTTCCTTACGTTGATGACTTCTACATCGAGATTAAGACGAAGCGTACCTCAAATACATTTGGATAACATCGAGAAAGAGCGAGTATTCGCGGCGGTCCTTGTCACGATCACGTATAATTTGCCAGACGTACGGAGAGCGGGATCGGTTTAGGGAGCGAGTCGTGTTGTAAGAGGTAGAACAAACGGAGAGTCAGTTCAGTGTACCAGAAAGGAAGGAAGGCAGGAAGGAAAGGGAAAGAAGAGAGACGGTCGAAGCGCACAGAAAAGCCCGCAGATAGGATCGGATGTGTGTGGTCCCGCCGCTCTTTGCTCTTTATAAGACTTATATAAGCCGGGAGTGCTTCACGAGAGACGGCGTGCGACGAAGGAGGGCGAGTACTTAGAGGAGGGAAGAGGGAAAACGGGGTCCTTGCTCGTTAGCGGTTCGCGACAAACTCCGTCTCGGGCTCCTGTCCTCGCGTTATACTGGCCAACAAAGTTATTTCGATTTTCTGTCACGGACATTGCGTTGGCCGAGACTGCCAGTACTTTTTATGGTTCTAAAGAATTAGATTCTTTTATTTACGGGAAAACAGTTTTGCTGAAGTATCTAAAAATTTAACTACACTGAAAAAAATGTCTGGTTATAACTACCAAATGTATAGTGAAATAGTATCAATTAGCAAATCTGGTATAAGTTACTAAATATTTAGAAAAGTAAAATTATTTTTGGTTACATTGGCCAAATATTTAATTGATACTATTTTACTATACATTTGGTAGTTATAACCAGTCTTTTCTTCAGTGTAGGTACAGATTTGAAAATAATTTTATTATACCGTCAATTATGTAGGACGCTCAAGTATGATGAGTAATGCTGCAAAAAGTTTTGACATTCTAGCAACCAGCTTCTACACAATTATTTTAATAGAGAGGCCAACAAAGAATTATTTTCAGAGATTTGCATCTAGCAAATTTTTTTAATACTTGAGCAAGACTGTTCTTCCCGCGAAGTTCTTTTTCTTCTTTTATCATGTAAAGCTTTAGAGCAATGTGTCGTTTCTAAATTTTGTAAAGCTATATTTTTCATATTAGATGTAATGAGAATATAAACGATTTTGTGATAAATAAAAATATCCGATATTTTCCAATTGTCATTTCGAGCAATCGGAGGAAACTCACTCGACTCGCTTAATTTTTTCCTTTATCGTTCCGTCATTAGATGGAAATTGAATTCGAAGCGCGTGTATTCCGAAAGCCGGTTCATTTATCTTCTTGTAAGGTCTTCACCGTAGCTCCTTCGCGTACGGTAGACTCATTTGTTTCCGCTGGTGTAATCCGAACTGACCTGTCGACACCGCAGCACACCTTTTCTTCCCCGTTTCTAAATCCACGTTCTTCTTCCGTTCGTTGTCGTCCGTTCTCTCAACTATAGAAACTCTATCAAGAAAAAAAAACTGCAGTCTTCTTTCAATTATTTTCATACATTTATAATAAAATCGAAAAGTTTCCATAAATACAGATATCCTTCTACTTATGACGAGATTCCAAGACTTTGGTCGTGTGTCGAATGAATTGTAAGTCAAATAAAACAATATAACGTTAAATGCACTAAATTACCACTGTATGTATACATTGCAGATATCGTTTAAACTGACATAGTGATATTATTTTCTGTAAATAAAACATTATGCTTGGAAAATAATTATTTTATTACTAAAAATGGTTCAATTTAAGAAATAACAGAAAACTCATTATATTTTTTCTTAAGAATATAATTTTTAACATAATGTTTGATATTATATAAAATTAATATTTAGCTAAATAGAGATATTAACTTTAGCAAGTAATTATATCAATCGCACGTCTGAAAATTTATAAATCAAAATACTCTAAAAAAAAAGAGTTTGATAATAGCTACTAAATGTTGAATGAAATAATACTAATTAAATATTTGGTTAATATAACCAAAAATAATTTTATAATAGTTTTCCGAATACTTAGCAAATATTATGAAATTTAGTGATATTTACAAAATATTTAGAAAAGTAAAATTATTTTACTTTACATTTCACTCAACATTTAGTAGTTATTACCAAACTCTTTTTTCAGTGTTGTCATAAGTAAAAGGATACCTGCACTGAAAAACGAATTTGGTAACTATTATCAAAATTTTTTTTCAATGTACTAAAAATTTGTTAATTATTACCAAAGGTAATGAGATTACCAAATCATTTTTCAGTAACCTTTTTTGAGTAAATAAAAGATATAAAAAAATATAAAACAGAAAAAAAATCAATAACAGCAGAAGTCAAGAGCGCAAAAGAGATTTCTCTAATACAGAAACATTATGCGTAGACGTCGCTATTTTCGTACATTCCCAATGACAATCCCGGCTGACTCGATGTTGCCGGGGATTAGCGCCGGATATAATGAATACGGTCGTGCTCGTGTACGTACCGATGTAGAGTAGGTAATCCACACCCGGACGGGGGAGATCTGTCCTCGGCGAATCCTCGCTCTGCTTTTTTCCACGGCGCGGCTTTAGGACCAGACTGCGGATCGCGCGGCGCGGCGTAATCTGTCACCGGCATCGCTCCCGCGCCGCGCTTTCCTACGGCTTATCCCGGGCACCGGCTTTCCCCCAATCCCGTGGCAAATGAAAGGACGGTAGGAAACGAGTAAAAAAGAGAGAGAGAGAGAGAGAACCCCGCGATTACCCGGTAGCTTCGTAACGCGCGCGCGGAATCGCCCGTGGCACGGCGCCGATCTCATCCACGGTTAATATCCGCCACTCGCGGGCATCGATACCGGTTCGCTCGACAGAACTGCCGGAAACCTGAAAAATCAGTAAATTACAAAGAGCACGATAATGGGAAATATTATAATAATAATGGGAAATTAATAATAGGAAGTAGAAAAAAAAAAAAAACGTTCTTCCTCATATGCGTGCTCCGATTTGCGTGTTACTCAATTTTTATCAGCTCTCTTTAAATTCCTAGCGTTACTTTGAAACGTTGCTGGCTTGAAGCGTTACCTTCATCTATGGATTTAACGCTGCGCAGCTTCGTCTCACGCAAGCTTTGGAATTTTCGACGCAGCGGAACGTTTTTCTCGGTGCAACAAGCGCCGAGCGATCTGACTGATGGTGCTTTTAGCGTGAAAAATCATAGCGCGAGCGGCCCGCTTTTTCGGACGCGCGGCTTCGTCTCGGCGGAGAAACTCCGGCCCGCTTATCGTAAGAATTCGCCGCGGTTTCGTCGCCGCTTACTAGTGCTTTTTTTTTTTAATCCCCGGTCGGCGTTAAATAAAACGGGCGCGCCGGGGCTAGGACGGCGAAGCGGATCGCAGTCACGGGCATAATCTGTCACCGGTACCGCTTCTACCGTGCTTTTCTACGGCTTATCGCGGCATCGGCTCGCATTTAATCCTCGCAAAAAAAAAAGAAAAAGAAAAAACGGTGGTCACGTCCCCCGTGCTCCGTCCCCGTCGAGGACTCCCGTAAGCCGACCGTGTGGCGCCTGCATCCTTGCCCGGCGCACGACGACCAACGACAATGGCCACTCTACCCTTGGTTAGAGTCTCGTAGACGCGACCGGAATCTATCTTGTGCAACGAATCGAAATATAATAAACAATCGTCCGTTATATCGGACTGACGAAATTAAAACACGAGATAGAAGGCCTGTGTCAGTCATAGTGGTTCTTGGTGCCGAATAATATTTTTTAATTTTTAATTTTTACAATTTTCAACTCAAACTGCGTGCCGCACATAGAAAAAAAAAATTAGTATCAAATCAACAATTCATTGTTTCACGTATAAGCAAGAATATAAAATCTCCTTGGAAGTATTTATAATTTCAAAGAGACATAATTTGCTAACATAAAGAAATTTTGTTTCTTCATGTAAGCAAATTATGTCTGATCAAGATTATCAAATTCTTCCAAGATTTTATATTCTTGCTTATATATGAAACAATGAATTGTTGATTTGATAGTCATTTTTTTCTGTGCATTTTCGTCGGACTTGAAACACAATCATGTAGCCGGAATAGTAATATTAATGCTACAAGAAGCAAATCGAAATGGTAGGACGCCTTCACGGAATTTGAGAAATCCAAGTTCGAACTTTGGCTGAGGTGTTATTTTTTCGCAATAAAATAATTTACAGCTTTTCTGGGGAGGAAGAATATTATATATGCTTCTTATAGCATTAATATATATTACTATTCCAGCTTCATGATTGTGTTTCAACGTGTCCGACGAATATGCGGCACGCAGTTTGAGTTGAAAATTAAAACATATTATTCGGCACCAAGAAAGGCGCTTTGACTGGCACAGGTCTTCTAGTCTCGTGTTGAAATATGATACCAGATTAGAATTGAGCGTTCGAAATGGATCAATCGATAGAAAATCGTTTTAATCAGCAATAAGAGAAGTTATCTAGAAGAGAGTTGCCAAATGCGTACCACTTAAGCTATATTTATTATATTTCAGAATTTCACAATTATTTGACTCGAAACATTAATTTTTTTCCTACGTGTCCAAATTTGAGACAGAATAATTCCAAATTTAAAATTCATCTAGATCCCGGTTGGACGGAGGATTATGTACTCTTTGTTTCTTAAATTGGCACGCAGTCGTGGAGTTGAACCATCAAGGTTCGCGCGAAATATATGAGACATATAAAAAATGTCTACACAATAGATCGCGGAAAACGATATTGCCTTCCTGCCGATTTTGGAGTGGGCCCGTGTCGAAGAACGAGATATCCTTATGGAACGCGTGCGAGCTTCCTCCCCCGTTTCCGTCGCCTTACGCAGAGTAGGTGGGAGGGTTGGAGGGGCGCCTTTATGATATAGCGGCTCGTAAAGGCGGCCCGATGTAGGAAAATATTAAAATTGAAAATCCTCAACGGTGATATACGCGTGCGTGATATTGGTGGCCGGCAGCTGTCCTGTTCCTGAAGGCTGCTGCGAGGATGAAAAAGAGGAAAGCGAAGAGGTAAGGCAGAAAAAAGGGACATGTTACGCGCGAGTAGGCGCGCTCGAGAGGAGAAACGGACGGAGACGAAAACGGGGGACGGTACAGGCGCGATATTGTCTCGAGACTCCGTGTGCCAGGACATTGCTACTTTAAAATATCATCGCGAGCATAAAAAGGGAGTTCTCCGCGTGCACGTACCCACCTACGTACAGGACCTTTCAAAAGTCACCCTCTTTCCAGTAACATGAATCCAATGGCAGTTAATTTCAAAAATCAAATTTCCAGGTTTTATAATCATCGAAATGTTCCGTTTCTTGAAATATCCTGGTCCAAATTGTAATCTGAAGTAAAGTAAAAAAAAATTTCGAAAAAAAAAAACATTTTTTTATATGTGTCACGATGCGATATATATA
>QKQZ01051883.1:0-17199 GCA_003595255.1 Solenopsis fugax
GCTATCGACCGGGTATCCTCTGTTGCCGCTGGACGGCGGCGTGCCCCACCCTGAAGAGAGTAGGGAGCTCGGGAGGGAGCGAGCGAGAGGGACGCGCGTGCCGGCCGCGCGGGAGACGGAGATAAGGAAACCGAGGGGCGAACGAGCGAGAGAAAAAGAGCCGGGGCTAGGAGTGAGGGAGAAAGAGAGAGAGAGAGAGAGAGAGAGATCGCGGCACGCAGAATGCCGCCTGCTGCTTAGTGATAGCGTAGAGACTGTAGTGTTCACATCACACCACACACCTAACCAAAATTCTCGTTCACCGTTCAAGGAAAGTTCGATATATATATACATATATCTATATATATATATATCTCTGCGCACAAATTAGCCAGTTAGTTTCTCGCACACGCACACTACGCCACTGACCGACACACGCACGCCCGCACACGCATCACACGTAAAATAAATATATATATACACACACATAACATACATATATATATATTTATATGTATATTTTATATTCGCGTCGCGAGACAAGTTGAAGGGCGCGTCCGGCCGAAAATCGGACGAGAGAAAGAGAGAGAGAAGGAAAAGGACTGCGGGAGAACGTAACTGATCCTCGTCGAGGAGTTTTTCCGAAGAGGTGGTGATGCTGTTGCTTTTCTCCGCGTTTCATTTCGTTTCGCCACGTTGCGTCGCGTTTTCGACACCCGGCGTTTCGTTCCTCCCCCGCTCCCCGAACGCGCTCCGCGAACGAGACCGAGGGACCTTTCACCCCCCCCGGCGGCCGAGATTTTTTTCCTCCCGTGCCGTTTCCCCGCTCGCATTTTACGCCGACGAGGTCTCTCGTCGAGCCGCGGAACGTGAAGTGGTGGACTGGATAGGCTGCCCGCCGATTTTCCCCCCTTCCCCTTTCTCCCCTCCTGCCCCTCCTCCTCCGCGAACGTCGCGAATCTGTGATAAATCTCTCCCCCTCTCCTCGAAAGTCGTGTCGTTGCAGCGGACATCAGTGTGGACCTGTTAGAGCTATTAGAGTGCGTGCGATTCGATGCGACGGCCGGCTCTCGTCTCGTTCAAAGTGTGTAATTACGCGTATTATATCATCTTCGAATTACACGGCGGGGGTGGGTGAACCGGGACCTGCTCGATTGAACGAAATTACGAGCCGGGGAATGCGTGCTGTGACCCCCTTTACTTTTAAGATATATAACCGCGAGCCGCGAGAGTGTCCCTGATCCCTTTCGCCACCGGATTAATTTCGTCACCGGCTAATTGTTCGATTGTCTAATTTATCCATTGCGCTTCGTTCGAGCTGTTGAATTTTATAGAAGTAACTGATTGCACCTTCTAATGATTCAAAAACGGTTGATTCAATCACGATTGAGCAAATCAAATTCTTGAAAGAGCTCGGTTGCTCAATCGTGATTAAACCAATTGATCAGAAACATCTCGTCAGCATTTTTTTTTTCCCCCCCGATAAGAGTCAATACTCTCATCTTTTGTCACAACAATATCGTGTTTGCGACGTCTCTTTCTCATCTCGCAAATCTCTTGTACAAATCCGTCAGTATTCGGCTTGCGAGATACGCGTTGAAAGAATCGTCATCCCCTCTCTGAGGCCATCGCGTGGAAAATCGCTCTCGTTCCCGGGAAGTAGCCGGCGTGTCGGTGCGCGAACGTGAGCGAGACGAAATTAACGCGAGAGCTAACACGAACGCACCACACCACCTCGTGCATCAGTAGATCACTCTGCTCGGAGAGGAGAGACACGCGGTAGCCGAAAGGGTAGCAGCACCAGCAGCAGGCGGCGGCAGCGTCCAGCGACAGCGGCGGCAGCCGGAAGGGCAGCGGAAGAGAGAGAGAGAAAGGGAGGAGGAAACGCAGTAAATACGAGAGAAAGGTCTCTCGGCCGCGACCTTTGACCCACCGCGACCTACCGCGAGCAGCAGCCACCACAAGTAGCAGCCATCCTCGTCGAGTTCGAGTCTGGGCCGAGGATAATTCTTCATCATCAGGGTGTCCTCCTCGTTCTCACGGCCGCGGGGGGGAGGCGAAGCGCAAGACCTACCGGGGGGGTAGCAACGTGGGAATAAAGATAAGTTCCGGACGGATCTCGCCTGTCGCGAGGAAGGACTACACTTGGTTACGACGATTCTCCGTCCACACCCGCGTCTCTCTCTCTCTCTCTTTCTCTCTCTCTCTTTCTCTCTCTCTCTCTTCCTCGCGCCGTTTCGTGCACCGGAAGCAGCGCGCACTCGCCCAAGTCGAGTCCGGCCCGCCTGATCGTCGTCGCGTGTGCAAACCCCGGGATACGTGAAAGAGACTGGGTTTCGCGCGCGTCCTACGCCACCGGGGTTTTGACCATCGGACGAAACCATCAAGCGAGACCATCCTTCGATTTTCCTTGCTCGCTCGCGCGGTCTTTGTTCCTCTCTTTTTCTCTTTCCGCCCGTCTCTGTCACTCGCTCGTCAGGGGCGTCGTCTTTGTCGCCGTAAGTCTCCTCGTCGTCGCAGCGACATGGGTGGATGTACTTCGAAGGATACCACGTCGGGCGACGAGTACGTATCCGTGAGAAAGTCTTCAACGGGATGAGAAAGGCCACCTCTTTCTCTCTCATCTGCCTCCCTCTCCCTTCCTCCTTCCCGGTCATCTTGTTTCTCATGTAGATTAACTGATGAAATCTCGGTAGAATCAATGTAGATTATAAATGAAATCTTGCTCTAACATACTTTCTATCCTTTTCTAATTTTTAAAATTAGAGAAAGATGGAAAGTAAGTTAAACTGGGATTAAAGTTAATCTACATTGGTGCAAAAGCGATTTCTCCAGATTTTGGTTGTCGAAGTATTGCTCAGTTTTAGGAGCATTCAGATTTTGTTTGATTCTAGGTGTATTTCAATTGCGATTTGTGTATGTTTATTGATGTACTAAAACCAGGTACTTAGGATCTCGTTTGCACCTATGTAAATTAACTGAAATCTTCTCTTTAACTTGCTTTCTATCTTTTTCTAATTTTTAGAATTAGAAAAAGATAGAAAGTTAAATGGAGATTAAAGTTAATTTTCATTGATTAAGAGCATTAAGATTTTATTTTATTCCAAGTATTTTAATTGCGTTGTGTATAGGGGAGACGGGGATTAAAAGTAACACTGATGATTAGTATTCATATAAAAGTGTTATGAATACAAGATATAAAAGCGTAAAAAAAAAAATAGAAGTTTGTTATGGCGGTCATTACAAATTTTTATCTTTTTTATACTTTTATCTTGTTCATAACATTTTTTATATCAATCTTACAACTTGCTTACCCCTGTTACTTTTAACCCCAATCTCCTCCATCTATTGATCTACTAAAGCAAGTATTTGAGCCCCTGTGCACACCAATGTGTAGATTAATTGAAATATTTGTTTAACTTGCTTTCTATCCATTTCTAATTTTTACACAGAAATTAGTATTCATATATAAGCAAGAATATTGAATCTTGTTGAAAGAATTTGATCATCTTATACAGATACAATTTGCTTACATGAAGAAACAAAATTTCTTCATGTTAACAAATTATGCCTGTTTAAGATTATAAATTATTTCAATATTTGATATTCTTACTTATATACGAATTGTTGAATTGATACTAATTTTTTTCTGTGTAGAATTAAAAAAAAGAGAAAGTAAGTTAAACCGAGATTAAAATTAATCTACATTGGTGCAAAAGTGGTTTTTCTCAATTTTTGTCGGAGTATTGTTCAGTATTAAGAACATTCAGATTTTGTCATATTCTAGGTATTTTAATTGCAATTTTTGTACATCTATTGGTCTACTAAAGCATATTTAAGGCATTTACTTGCACCAATGTAGATTAACTGAAATTTCTTTTTAACTTTCTTTCTATTTCTAATTTTAGAAACTAGAGAAAGGTAAAAAGTTAAATCGAGATTAAAGATAATCTATATTGATGCAAAAACGGTTTCTATCAATTTTGATTGTCAAAGTATCGTTCAATTTTAGGAGCATTCAGGTTTTGTTTTATTCTAGGTATTTTAATTGCAATTTGTGTATATCTATTTATCTACTAAACTAAAGCAAGATATTTATGCCCCCGTTACCAATGTAGATTAACTGAAATTTCTGTTCAACTTACTATCTTTTTCAAATTTTTAGAATTGGAGGAAGATAGTAAGTTAAATCGAAATTAAAATTAATCTATAATAATGCGCAAAAACGATCCTTATAAAATTTATTATTCGTGATAATGTATACTGGGTGTGTGCCATTATTGCTAATGATGTATTCATGAGAATTTTATGTGTAAAAGAAGTTTTAAAAGTTATAAAAGAAATTTCTGGGGGTTTGATGCATCTAAGAATAGCGTTTATAAAAATTTAATAGGAATTTTGATGAAGTTTTTTAAACGGCCAATTACGGCATTATAACAACTTTTTAAGCTATCGTTTTTTTTTTTTTTTTTCTTAATTTTGTGTCTAACAAACTTGCCAGGCTCTCGGGTTTATGACGTCTCCGGATTTTTACGCAATGGTTTAACGCGACAATGCCCGTCCCGCATGCGTTTCGCGTAGAGGATATTGCATGAGCTAAGACTGTCTCCCGTCTCTTCTTATCGAATCGACGCGACGATCGACGCATAATCGTGTTTCGACGAGCGATGGGCGGCGTATGCTCGTCGCTGGGAATATGCGAGTCGGCGGAAGACCAACAAACCGTCCAACAAACTGAACGAACCGAACAAACCGTCCAACAAACCGACGATGTCGATGATGATGACGTGTACGTATGCTCATTCGGCCTTCGATCCTAGGATGCACTCCGCGAACTGCATTCAATTTCTTTCTTCAAATAGATTCGATGGAACGTGATTCTCCTTTTCGAGAGTTGTCAGTCTGTACGTGGAAAGAATTTTCTCTTGGAATTTTCCCTTTAAATCATGGTATTGGAACGACATGGATTTCGAAGAATTTTACTAAAATTTTAGTAAAATTTAATGAAGCTATTTTATATTATTGAATAGTTTAAAAAGTAATAGTATTAGTAATTTTTTATGTGCAATAGTTGGTTAAAAAATTATAGTAAAATTCTCTGAAATCTATGTTTGTCATATTATAATTTTAAGGGTAAATTGTAAGAGAAAATTCTCTCCGTGTACGTCTGTTTTTCACAACTTGAAGATATAAATTAAGGATAAATAAATTTTAAAAATAATCAATAAAGATATAAATAAGGTCTTGGAAAATACTTAAAAATCTTTTCGAAAACTTTAATTTTTTTTAAAATGACTAATGTATCATAATTGGCATGACATTGAAACGTTTAATTGAAAGGGATGATCATGATTAACATTGAAGAGTGTAATTTTCTTAAAACAGAAAATTGAGTTTAGATTAAATTCTTTAAAAAAAAGAATTTCACAATTGTTACATTAAACTCTTCGCTTGCATGAAATTTTAATTTGCGATGCATCCTAGGAATACAAGTGCACCGTGCACCAACAATAAGGCACAAGTGCTGCACTGAAGGAATTTTAAAAGCATACGTGAATTGTAAATATAAAGTAGATAGGGAGTTACAGAAAATGTGTATAGCAATATTGCGTTGCTGAAAAAAAAATCGGCAATTCAGAGTTGACTCGATTTAATCAGATTAATGCCAAATATTCAAATGCGACAGATGTTAAAATACTTTGCACTTGCAACAACACTGTATATGAATGCAACTGATTCTACGTGTTTACAATGTCCAGTTTTAATTCGTATCTTCTCGATGTTCTGCACACTGTAAAGAGACCACAACGAGCAAGGCGAGCTAATATCAATTGAAGGATTAATTTTTGAAATTATGGGAATTTGATACTAATATTAATCTTGAAATTAAGTACAGATTAATTTTAGAAATCAGATGAGTTCAAATAAATTGGGCTAGATCCTTCAATTGATTTACAAGATTTAATTCTTTTTCTTATTATTTTATTATTATGATGAGAAAAAAAATGTTGCATTTTTAACATAATTCTTCAACATTTTGTTGCAGTAAAAAAAGTAGCAAAATGGTGGACGCAGCAGTTTTGGACAAGCTGGAGTTCCGCTATGTGAAACTAGTCGAGTCCGACAGCAAATCACTGCTGAAAAAGTACCTAACCAAGGAAATCTTCGATCAGCTCAAGACTAGAAAGACCTCATTCGGTTCCACCCTTTTGGATGTCATTCAATCTGGTCTTGAGAACCATGATTCCGGCGTTGGTATCTACGCGCCCGATGCCGAGGCGTACACCGTCTTCGCAGAGCTTTTCGATCCTATCATCGATGATTATCATGGCGGCTTCAAGAAGACCGACAAGCATCCTCCCAAGGACTTCGGTGACCTCGACTGCTTCGGCAATCTCGACCCTACCGTAAATGTTTCTTACAAATTTTATTTATGTTATTACAAGTTTCTACTCTCTGCAGTCCTTACTCTCTAAATCTGAATCAGTGAAATCTTACTGATTTACAGTATAGTTATAACTGTGATTATTAGTGATTATTCACTGTTTTTCAGTGATTCCGTTTAAGAGGGGAATACTCTCGCTAATCGGAATCAGTGTATTATGAAAGACAGTGCATATATCATTGATTGATATAGTTACAAGTATACCACAGAAATCAGACTGTTCATTGTCTTTCAGTGAATAATACACTGATTTCGAGTTAGAGTTCTTGTCAGAGCATGGTGTGATCCCTCAACGTATTTCTGTGGCGCTTTTTATAATTTACATAGATATACAGGACTTACAATTTAAATGCCGATTCCGAACGGCCTAATTTAGAGGGGTTTTCATAGAGGGGGCAAGATACTCTCGGTGGTTTACCATTGCCTTTCGAGAGATAGCGATCAAATAAAATCAGATATTTTTGATCAGTGAGATTTGAACCCGGATTTTCGGCACGGAGAGCAGATGCATGACTCTGCGCCACGATCGCTGCACAAGTTTCTACATATATAACAAAATAAAATTAATACAGTTAAATCCTATAATAGTAACCATTAAATTAAATAATAATTATAATTATATAAAATTCTTATAATATTTTTTTCTTGTACAGGGTGAATACATCGTGTCGACTCGCGTACGATGCGGCCGCTCTTTGGAAGGATATCCGTTCAACCCGTGTCTGACGGAGGCGCAGTATAAGGAGATGGAAGAGAAGGTGTCCAGCACGCTGTCGGGTCTCACCGGTGAACTGAAGGGTACTTTCTACCCGCTCACTGGCATGAGCAAGGAAGTGCAGCAGAAGCTGATTGACGATCACTTCCTCTTCAAGGAGGGAGATCGTTTCCTTCAGGCAGCGAATGCTTGCCGTTTCTGGCCTACCGGGCGCGGCATCTTCCATAACGATGACAAGACCTTCTTGGTCTGGTGCAACGAGGAAGATCATCTTCGCATCATCTCTATGCAGATGGGTGGTGATCTCGGACAGGTTATTATTTAGAAATAATCTAAATAATTTTGTTCTTGTTATATTTGAAATAATATTTCTTGTCTTTAATAAGTTATTACACATATATTCAATATTATATGTTCATTCAGTCAATTCTAACAAGTATAAATATCTAAAAGAACATTTTACTAGTATTAATATTTACAAAAATTTTTGAATTATCTTGTAATGTCTCTTAGGAATTTTGTTTGAAAATTTTATGTTATTCAAATACGTAAATATTAGATTAATATAATTTCTGTTATAAAAGACTTGCTAACTCATTGTTAAATTTAATTAAGTATTACGATGTATTCTGACATTTTAAATATTAATTAATTCATCGTTTGTATCAGGTATACCGACGTTTGGTGACGGCGGTGAACGAGATCGAGAAACGGCTGCCGTTTTCGCACAACGATCGCTTCGGCTTTCTGACGTTCTGCCCGACAAATCTGGGTACGACAGTGCGCGCCTCAGTGCACATCAAAGTGCCGAAACTCGCGTCGAACATGGAAAAGCTCGAGGAGATCGCGGCCAAGTACAATCTGCAGGTGCGCGGCACCCGCGGCGAGCACACTGAGGCCGAAGGCGGCATCTATGACATCTCTAACAAACGCCGTCTCGGTTTGACCGAGTTCCAGGCTGTGAAGGAGATGTACGACGGCATCGCTGAGCTCATCAAAATCGAAGCCAGCCTCTAAACCCGCCCCCTCCCGACACACCTCGTATTCGTTTACTCTCCATCGTAGCCCCGTCGGACGCCACTGTATTACGTGACGTCACGCTGAAAGCTGTGTCTACGGCGTGAGAATTTTATTCTGAAAACAAATCGCAAGAACATGATTTAAAGAGAATCGTTCAACGACGATCTACGCCGGTGGGCATCGAGCTTGTCAGCTATTTTTCGCGTTACCCGTCTTTATATATATATGTAAAAATATATATATAAATATAAATATCGTAATTAGTGCTGTTTAGTACGATGTAAGTCGCTCTCGCGCCGACTTCTTTTCATTCATGTTTTTTTTACTTTATAAAAAGAAAGGGATTAATATACATATATATGTAATATAATAAATTATATATCCCATTAAATACAGGATAAAATCGTAGAAGAACAAATCATTATGCTTTTTGTTAATCAGTACTTTCTGTTAATTGATCTGTATCATGTTTATATATCTATTATTTTTTTGTTCTTAATCTGGAAGCATGAAATCGTAGACTAACGAAAGGAGACAAAATAATTATACGATAAAAAGGCTTTATAGAGATCGGCTTGCATCGCACTTCGCACGTTGTATTCGACAGTATTTTAGTTTCGTTCACTTGTTCCTTTTTTCGTTCTTAGTAAAGTGATTTCAAAATATTGGGAAATATTCTCGAGGCAACGCACTCGCGATTATTTCGTTTTTATCTTTTTTCTTTTTTCTTATTTTGTCGCAACCGCATTTGTTATCGATGATACATGGTCACGCGCGTTCACACACCTAGTAGTGCTCTAGTATTAGTCCTCTGCAATTCGTCGTGATTGTCTAATTAAACGAATTAAAATGAGGGAAATGAGAGGGAAGACGTCGTCGCTGTTTTAAGAGATGATCGTTTGACGACGTCGGTTTTTAAATTGTCCGTGTTCTTGAGAGCGTCACGGAACATCAAGGATCGCGGGAGTGCTGTTCTCAGTGCTCTGCGGTCTTCTAGTCTGCGAATGGTGGAGAGAGCGACATTCATGTTTTTTCATTCTCTTTTTTACGACGGTGAGTGGCCAAGAAGGAACATCTGCGCGACGGATATTAACACGCACTACAAAATACACGCAAGCGTTGCGGCATATTATAGAGACAGTGTATTACCAACAGATTCGACAAGATGTACGGTGAGAATACAAGTAATGAAACACGAAAATAAAAAGACATACACATTATCTATTTCGTTACGTGTTTTATTCTCCCGAATTTCATTCGGCTTCATTCCTAATGTACTACTTTACTGAAATCTTGAGGGCATATATCAATCTTTTGAATTGATTGTTTTATATATTTTTAAATTGTTAATTTTTTATTTTTTATACTTTTTATCATTATGAGATAATCCATTTTTAAATACTTTTTTACCATTGTAATCCATTAAACAATTTACACAGTAAAATATTTTCAATTTATGAATCTATATTATTGAAGAGCAAGTAATTTTAACAACTGTTATGTATATATATTTTTTATATATAAAATGAACATAAAACAAGATTGTGTTTATCTACTATTAACATGATTAATATAGAAGTACTTACGCCAAGGATCTTATTTCAATATAAAAAAAACACAAGAAAAACGTAATAAGTTCAGTTTTATTAAATAAACATTTTTTTAAGCTTATACAAATACGCAAACTCTTATTACGCAAGTAATAAAATATCTATGAAACTTGAGATTACAACGCTGCAGAAATTGTATATTACCGTATAAATTTAAATGTTTATTTCTTAAATGCTGTTTATATGTATAAAAATGTTTATATCAAAATATCCATACAAAGATAATGCTTTGTTTATAAGATTTCGAAATTATTTATACAATTTACATATAGCAAACGAATATAAGCCAGTTTGAATCAAGTAACTGTTGTCTTTCATTTGTGTATTCATATGTGTGTATGTATGAAAGAAATAATTAATATTGTTTATCATATTGTATGATAGTCAAAAGACTGTTTAGAGAAAAGAAAGAAGCATTGCGAATCAATGAATAACGATATAACCATGAATAGGCACTGTGTAACATAGGTGCACTATGCTTATAAGAGAACTTTTTTTCGAAATCGAACTCTGTGCAAAAGTTCGATTACACCTCTGCGAATATAAGCTCAGTATGCTCAAATACAGTTTAATTATATATAAAAGTAATAGGCATTATTCGTAAAACGATTAAAAAAAGAGCAATTGACTAATATATAGTTATATATATAATCTCATACATAAGATTCCATTTTGAGCATGTGTACATGCCGCTTATTTTGATTTGCATTGCATTACGTAGTTAAAAGTCTTTCGAGGCATTTGATACATTTCAAAATATATCTTTAACAAAGATACAAGTTAACAAGTCGCTTTGGTTTTCTTTTAAAAATTTAAATAGATTGACTTAAGGCTCCTGCTCGAAATACATGAAGTCCTGAAACATTAAAAGATATAAGTCAACGTATCGTTTAAAAATTAAACTGTATTCATAATAAAAATTTGACTCTTAGAAACTTCTTTTCTTCGCGATTTAACTTTAATTTCTTAATCAAAACCAAAATCAATCCACTATGCTGACTGACATTAATACAAGAAATAAAACTGCAATATTACTATTTTCTTCTTTTTCCTTTCCTTTTCGTACCTCGTTTCTTAAATAAGTAATTTTATTTTCACGATACTTACTATCAGAATAGCCGCCCCCAATAGCACAGCTTTAATCTTCACGTCGAGATCGCGTGGAAAGTTAATGCCGAACTTATCGGAAACAGTAAACATCTCTCGAACAAAGCCACTCCATTGCTTCCGAATCACGCCAACGCGATGCTTCTCATCCACAGATTTGACCTGCGAATTTGATCATTGATTGATTCTCAAAAAACTACGCTTTTTGTGCAATAAAAAATTGCAGTTTACCAACTAAATAATCGTTAAGTTTATAATATTCATTATCATTTATTTTTAAGTCTTACACCTTAGTTTCAATAATCTTTTGAATGCTTTTAAAGTTAGCTTCAAGAAACGTGTAACATGTAATAATATTGGTAATAAAATATTATAAGTGGCGTAAATTTAGTAGAATTTGAGGAATATTGCAATACCTTAAAGATTACGTCAACACAGAAACGAAAAAGTGGTCCTTTTATCATCAATACTGGTTCGCCGGATGCGTCGCGAACATAGAACTTCGGTCGCCAACAAGTCCACTCTTGAGTAATGCTGCCCAATAGAGTACTTCCGGAATATACTTCTAGAACCTGTGAAAAAACTTTAGTCATCTGCTAGTAAAAAACTGGTTATATTACGATTCTCAAAACTAAAATTTATTGACATTCTAAAATTTATTTGAAGTTTTCTTACGTAAATAATAATTTTCTTCAGTTCCATTTAATCCGGATCTAAATAAAATTAATCAAAGTTATGAAATAAATTCGAATATAATTATTTAGTAATTATTTCATTTTTATTGCGTTCTACATCCTTTTGAATATGCGCCATAAATAAACTAATAAGTAAAATTATTTCCTGAAATAAACGTTAAATAGGAAATCAATATTGTCGTTTCTGTTCAGAGTGTATTGATCGGATCTTTCAACAATGCGAGCAAACTTTCGTTGAAAAGTAAACTTGACAGATGGCTTGCACGTGTGAAGAAACTTTGGTAGACATGATACAAGATAGTAGTAGTTCTCATCTCTCCTTTAAACTTGTTATTTTTAATTTTTCATCTTTCTTATTCTTTTAATTTAATATAACATTATGATATTTAAAAAGAGATTATCTGCAAATTTTAAGTTAAATTTCTAAAATATTTAATAAAAAATTTACCATTATAAATAATATATTAATTAAAAGAGAAGAAATCACTTGAAAATATCATTTTTATAATTTCTCTTACTTCAGAATTTAAAACTTTTGGTGATTTTAAATACTAAACTACGAGCGTTAAACCTATGAGATAAATTTATAATTTTTATTTTTAAAAATTTGCATTTTAAAATATACTAAATATACATTAAATATTCTGAAATGTCTAAAAGTTAATTGTCATGAACAATAATGAACTTATTATTGACTTTTGTATTTGAAAAAAAATTTAACATTAAATTCCTCGAAGAATATAAAATGATGGAAAATATTTCTTCTCTATATAGTGTTATTAAGATATTACATGTAACCATAACAATTAGACTAAGGGAACTTTAATAATAAAACTACCTGCAGATAGCAAGGACAACAGCAACCGTCGCATCTAAAGGGTCGAATCATACGAAGAACCTCTCGTTGATTTTTGTCGTAGATATTGAATTCGCATGAACGATATTTTCCCAAGCACAATCGCGAACATATTCCTGATTCCTCAGCCATGTAATACACCAGCTCGCCCTTGTTATCCGTAATAACATATTTGTTCTTAGTTTCCCATCCGGTAAAAGCTAAAAATAAAAAACAACGCAAAATTAAAGCAAAATATAAAAATAATGCTTAATACAGTAAAGTAATATACGCAGTAAAATCATTTTCGTACTAAGAAAAGCGATTACTCAATTTTTTATTTTCTTCTTTTAAGTAACGATTATCTTTACCAATAACTGTTTTTGATAATAGTCTTATAAAATATACTCTCATATTTACTTATAAATAATAATTTACTTAAAATAATTCTCTATACACAGAAAAATATATACTGTAAATTATTTGAGTTAAAGTAAACATTATTTATTTCAAATACATATTTCATAAGTTCATATATTCGGTACTCTATCAGATTTTCATTATGAGCATTAAATTTATTTAAAATATATTCTAAATTCCATTTAAGTAATTTAATCAGGAATATTTACTTCAGCCAAGAATATTAATAAACAGAAATTTGATTACTTATTATTTTAACTTTTCTTCGATACGATTTTATATCCTTCGAAAGAATATCAAATTCTTTGTTTAAGTATATGATATGATAATGAGTTTTTCTAAAATTTGTGTTTATAATTTAAAATAATTATCAAGAAAATATTTCTTGTTAAAGATATAACCGTTACTTATCAGAAGAAAAAAAGTAAATTGAGTAAATGCTTTTCTTAGCAGTAGAACTGATATTTCTCTGTGTGTATGTAATTTTACATGGGTCAAGTAATAGTAAATAAATAAAGATAAATATAAAACACAAGATAATAACGTATTCATTAAGCGATAAGAAAATATTTAAGAATCCACAGCGCAATACATTGTACATATCAAAACATTATTCTATGAATACTCGTCATAATATAAAATAGAAGAGAAACTATATATACGATTATTGTATAATGAGATTAGAATAATTCGGTATTAATTATAATAATATTTTGTAATTACACGGTTATGTTATAAAATTATGCGTTTATCATAATACAAATACATATTTGAGGAGACTATCATGCGAAGCAAACGTGGCTCCGTTTACTCGGGGAGTAATCATAAATCATACACTCGAGCTTCGCGAATCTGGAATACATATATTCGCGCTCGCAAACTCAAAAAGAGAAGTGTTATATTTATATCTTTTGGCAGAGCTGAATGCTTACCTTGAAGCAATTCAACTTTCTGGTTCACGAAAAGATAATCAAGGCCCATAAGGGATTCCAAGCCGGGTGGATATGTCGTATTCGGCTGCGACCAACCACCTGAAAGCATTCAAAAGAAATATTCAATGAACAATGTTAATTCAATGCATTGTTTATTATTCGATAAATGGTATTAGGTAATTGGTGCAAAAATAATTGCAGTTTTTGTTATTTTAAACTTTGTTATTTGATACTTAATTCGGCATAAACTTTATTTAACTATGTTCATGTAATATATTATGTTTTATATTATGTAAGTGTGAAATTCGTTTTACTGATTTATGCTATTCTTGTTATGTAGGCTCAAATTAATAGTAATATAAATTTTCTTAAAAAAATATTTATAATACACATACCAATGGAAATATAAAATAATCATACAATTTCACCAAGAAACAAATTAAGAAAAAAAGAAATAAATATACAAAATCATAAAATATATATTTATTATACTATTTACAATAATCTTTTTTATTAAAGTACCTCACTTAGAAGAATATAAATAGTACAAGTAATATCCCTATAAAAGCGCTACAATATTATTAAATCTTAAATTATATTCCTAAAATATTAACAAACGTAATTATATGTCCATTCCTGATAATATTATATAAATATTATATGAGAAGTAAATAATATTATTTACTTCAATATTTTAAATTATCGGGAATATTATGACTTTTAAATGTAATAATTATAAAGTTTAAGAACATTTTATGCATAATAATTCACATTAATTTTTTACCACAATTCCACGGATATTGAAACAATAATACCATGAATATTATAAAAACGGATATACATTAACACAATATTCCCATAATATTAAAATAATATAAAAAATATTGAATAATATTCTCGGACCATTATTTTAATATTATTTTAATTTTTAATAATATTCGTATAATATTCTAGGAATATTGTATGCTTATAGGAATATATTTTGTTTCTGTAAATTCATATATCAATTTTTTTCTTAATCACATATATAAATTTATAACTTTTAAATTTGGATTACAAAGTTAATCTTCATTAATTAAAGTACGGCACATATGTACGGAATGCTTCGTTAATAAGCATAACAAATTGCAAAATGCATGTTTTCGCAAAAAAAATTCTGCACCTCTTTTCCTCCTCCGTCAGAAATCTAGTGTAGCCCTTCTTCTTAGGCTTATAATAACGCTTCAACGTGCTCTGGTAGAGTGTTCTCAGCCGCCTGCGGATCTGCTCCAACTTGATCTTCCACGAAGTCTCGAAGTATTCGGATTCCGCTGCATGCGTAGAACGCCGCATGTCTCAATATTATTCGTAAACCACAATCGCACTTTTATAACGCAACACGCGATACTCTTGTCGATGCCTGGGATTGAAATCGAAGTATTTTTTATCGTTAGAGACACTAGAAATATTGTAGCTCTACTCTCGTGTCACAATTATCACCACAATCTTAGATATTTACAAACATTATGTAATCAATGATTAAAGACTGATAATTCTTTAAACTGATTGTGAAAGGAAGCATTCTATTTAAAATTCACTGTTCCAATCAGTAGCTTCAAGAGCTTCCGCTTGAAATTTTTGCTCGCTTCTCAAACTTCTGCTTAAAACTTTCGTCGCTGCTTCGTTGTTCTCCAAAAATCTGATCACCGTTATCCGTCATCTCCTACCGCGATTGTTGATCCCACGACAATAATTGTTTGACCAATTCGAGACGTTTACCAGCAACGTTTGCAAGAGTTATCGCAATTACTTGGCTGCGTTTGCCACCCTCTTCGAGACGCAGAAGATAAAACTTTTTTCGCTAGAATCATTGTTTTCCCCTCGGCTTGGATTTTTCTTCCTTTTTTCGTTTATCGTTTAGGAGATAAATACAGCAAACAATATATTAAGTTGTATGTCGAAGCCACGTCGCAGACAGTTAATACCGCACGCTCGTTTCCTCGCCGAGAAATTTAATATGATGAAAAACTCACAATCTGCTGCCAATATTTCCTTAAGCTACCAATTATCTCTCCAAGAAAATTATCCACCAAAAAAATCGAAGATTACTTGATTTCCAGAATTACATTATTTATCAAAAAAAATTCTCGTAATTCGATCTGTTGACCATTTGTCTTATGTATTCATAGTTCAATATATCTCACTTTTCTGTTATGTTACATTCCTGAATTCAAGAATGTATGTACATAGACCTTCAGTTTTTTATTTACACAATTTCCTTTACTTCCTTTTTTCTTCATCTTGTCACTTGTTTTTTTCCTCTTCTTATCACTAACCAGGTAGAAAAAGAAAACAAATACACTGGTAGACTCGAACGATCGCACTATACTGTCGCGTCGGTGCTTATCAGAACGTTTCACGATTCAAATGCACGGTGGAATAATCTTTTTTATCTTATATCTCGGAAAGCAACAATGCGGCGAATGAGAACGTGATATTCCCGTAAAGACCGAAAAATCCGGCGTCAAATACGCGTGTGATAACGTCGTATACGACTGCCTGGATGACGATGATATGCGACGACCACCAAGGACGGTTATTACCTACTTTATACTGATCGTCGCTCTCAACAAACGTTGACCAACTATCATTGGGACACACTGTCCTTCTGCATAGATCGCATGATCGAGACACGAGATAGCGTACACAGAGCTCGAATTTCTCGTGGCGAGCCGCAATTACGCGCGATAGGAGCAATGCTTGGACTAATCATTGATGTGGAGGCTCACGAATGTCCTCCGATCGTGCCTATCATAATTAAACGGTACATGATCATGAAACAGACGCGTTCCGTGTTAATAGCGCGTTTAGATCAATGTTGTATCGTCAATTAAGAAAAAACAATTGTAATAATTTATAGGGCATTTATTCAAATTTTGTAAAAGGACTTCCTGAGAATTCCCGGGATTTCCAGGAATTTTATTCAAAATTTCAGAAAAGAAGAAAACTTCATTTGAATTATAGAATTTTTTAATGAAACTTTGATATAAATTTATTTTATTATACGCACTTTAATGTTCAAATAAAATTCAAAAATAAACAAAAGATGAACTTATGAGTCGAGGTAGTTATGAGTCTCACTAAATTATAAATACAAACGGATATAAGATGGTAAAATGAATAAATAAAGGTCAAATCATGTATTCGGATATACTCGTAAACTAATTTGTTAGAATTATTATATTTCGAGGATTTTTCAAGAGTCGAAACTTTACTCCTTATCAGAACATATGATTTATCGTTATTTATTAAATTTACTATTTTATATTTGTTCTCTTTCTGTCTCTCTTTCTCAAGTACTTCATGATTGAAGATCATGGATCTCATAAACACCCTGATTGTTCGAGATCCAAGCAATTAAATCACCGCGAGCGGTAACGCTCGGTCTGCGCTAGGTTGTTG
>QKQZ01051886.1:0-15979 GCA_003595255.1 Solenopsis fugax
GGTGCTTGCTCGAGACGACGTGCGTGCACGACAGGGTGACGAGCGACGCGCGCGATTGGTCCGGTTTCCTGTCGCGCCGTCTCGTCGCTGGTTGTCGCTGATGTCGTCGACGTCTGGCGCGGGAACGTTCAATCAAGGTTGCGCCATAAATTTCAAAATTACATCTACATGGATCATTTACATATTGTTTACGTTATGATTTACACGAATCTTTCATATAAAATTCAAGCAGTGTAAATTATCAAAAAATTTATAAAATTATAAATTATTATTATTGGATAATTTAATACAAAAAGTAATTAAGTTACAAGATGTTAATATATCTGACTTTGATATTGATGAAATTATATATTAAAAGTAATTAATTTCTGATGAAATCTGAACTACAATCCATTGATTATTGTGTACATGTATAGATAACATGTAAAACATAGTTTACATAGTTTTTACTATATGCATGTAATGTAGATCATTTATATTTTACACTTAAACGACAACTCTGTGTTCAATCGACAAAGCGCTCACAAACGAACGTAGGACGCGTTGAATACCTTCATTGTTGCTGCATCATTCTTTCTGCACTTGAAAGGAAATAAACATACAATTTTCCGGAAAAGACAAAAAAAGAAAAAATGAAAAATAAGGTAAGCTAACTGTAATAATTTCGATCAAACTTCGATTAACTTAATTAATAATTAATTCAATCGGCAAAATTGCTTATAAAATATCTATATTCTGTCGTTCTTAATTTAATCTTTTTTCATGTATTGGACAGCATAAAATTCATTATTCTATTAATATTAATAATAGAATCTACAAGCATTGTTTGATAAGTTAATTTAATTGATGGTAAACTTATTAAGACATGTCTAAAACGACCATTTCAACCAAGTTTCAATTAACGTAATCGGCATTAATTGACAGAATTATTTTTTAAACAAAATTCTTAAACTATATAATTCGTGGTTTCTAATCTTTCTTTCCTGATATCAAAGAAAAAAAAATTACTAATTCTATTTATATACAAAGTGGTATAAGCATTACTCAATAAGTTAATTGTTGATCAAGTTAATCGAAACTTAGTCGAAATCTTAACCTAAATATTTATTGTTGCTCCAGTATTTTTTAAATGTGGATATATATACAGAATTATTAATTTTTTATAGTTTGACACATGAACAGAGATTCGATTAAGTATGACAAATTATTTTAAATTTTACTTTTAAGCATCTGTATCATCAATTATAATCAATCTTTGAACAAGGACATTTTACCAAAAAACAAATAGCCTATTACTTGTTTCTTTTTCTTATTTTGCACTTTGTTCACTTTGTTACAGTTGCAAAGTATAGAATAATACAAAAATAACATATTCTTTATTCAATACTTATGGACTTGAAATAAAAGAACATTTCATGTGAAAGAAAAAAAGATATAAAAAATGCGAACAAGAAATATTCCCAATATACGCAATATTCAAGTTCTTCGTGCTTTAATTGTAATCATTTTTTCACATAATTCGAAGCTACTTTTTTATATCAGAACCAGGATAAATATCATAGCAAAAATCATGTTTCAAACATGTTTTAAATACATGTTTAAAACTTATTTTTATCAATCCTGACCAACCAAAATTAATTTTTAACAAATATAAACAATATCAGTTTTGAATGTTATTCTTTAAAAAATAAAATTTTAAGATATAGAATTTATTCTAGTAAGTAGGTTCTAGCGTGTATTGTTTCATTGATATCCGATCAACAATTTCTTTAAGAATTTATTTTCATAAATCCCATCTCACTGTACATAACATTCGTAATTACCTTCCTGTCTACATCATAATGGATTTTTATTAATATCTTTCGTTCTTATATATTCTTTAAATGCACAGTCTATTCATCTTAACAGATTTTGTCATTTTGAAAAAATCTTCTAATGCTTTATTTATACTTAATAATATGTTACACTAATTATACTTATATCCGTAGATGTATTGAAAATTACAAGAAAAATGTATACCCCAATATTCTTTGGATATAATACAAAGATTGTATTGAATTATTGTACATTGAGAAAAACAAATGGCGTAGGGCGTAGAACATAATCAATACAATAACATTATGTCAAAACAAATTTTTAAATATACAAAGTTTCTGTGTCAAAAATTTCTTATCGATCGAACAATACAATTTTCGATTACAAAAGATAACATATTAGATAATGTTTTTATGAATGCGCAGAATAACAAGATATTTAAATGCAAAATCTACTACTGCACTATTAATACATGTTAGATAAGATTTCAAAAATTCTAAATTTCTCGTAGAAAAAGATAAAATAGAGAAGAAATTATAAGAATAGTAATATATTCTCATACCGTCAGAAACACATTTCTGTTAGAAAAATCTGGTAAATTTTCAATCATAGTTTTAAACTTTCAGCTAGTCAATAAGCAGCTTTCATTAATTTGATAATGATTATTTGAATGCAATGGATTAAGATTTTTGGTTAACATTGGTAGTAAACACTGCAACTATCTCTATCATCATCTCTCAATTTATATTAGTGAAATCAACAAATACATAAGTAGTCTTCTAATAATACTAAATATATTATAGAGTGTACTATACAGTGTTCTCTGCTGATTAAAACTAATATAATTATCTATTCTTATTTATCGATAAGAACACAATTCTTGGATTCATTATCAGGTGATAATTGGCGAGAGAGATTCGATCTTGATTTTATCCTAAATTTTTCATAATACAATTTCTCTGTTTTTTCAAGTTGTAGAGATGAAGAATTTGATTTTCACCGTCAATATTTCTTGCAATTATTTTATTTTTAAAAAAAGCTATTTTTAGCTTTGTAAATAGTCAATTCCGTTTAACATCTGGATGATTTATCATAAAGTAAGCTCTTCAAGTTCTTTCAGCAATTCATCTTCCTTTTTAATCTTATCTAATTGATTGATTTCTAACTGTTTTCCTGTTTTCAACTGCTCTTTCAATTTAGAAATTTGATCTAATTTCTGTGACACAAATTCAAATTGTTAATGTAAATCTAATAATAATGTAAGAAATAGAAAAAAGGAACATCACTATTTAGATGATATACTTACGCTTGTTATTTTCTTTATTTTTTTATTTTTTTCAGGATCGTCAGTTAATTCTATTTTTGTGCTTGTTGTTATATTTGTAATATGTTCATTGACGGTAGGATTGTTAGACTCTAGTTCTTTTTTAGCTTTCTTTGCTTCCCGATTTTTCTTCATTTTCAATGCAGCTTTGGATGGATTTGCTATAAACAAATTTAATAGAATCGATTGAGATACTTTTTCATATACATATATATTCATATATATGAAAATTTCATTTGTATATGTATATATACATATATACATATATATATATACACATATGTGTATATATATATATACACATACGTTTACATACTTACATTCAGTTGACTTAGAAGGCATCTCAATATCATCATGCAATTTAAATGTAATATTTTGTCCTCTGGCACACGGTGGTCTATATGCTTCTTTTGGTGCTTGAAATAAGGTATAAGTATTGCTATATTTATTTTGAAATTGTATTTAGAAATATTTAAAATAATTTTAAAAATTACCATTACTTTGTGATTGGTCAAGATTAGTGATAATACCCTCAACGGCTTTGTAACTAATAGGTTTCTGTGGGAAAACATTCAAAGGGAAACTTTGCCACGCCACTTCCCAAAGTTCTTCTTGATTATTCCATGGTCGTTGATAAATTAGCGAGCCGGTATAATGCCAAATTTTAAAGCTAAAAATTAACATGCATATTAATTTCACAACAAATAAAAATGTCTTAAATTTAACATAATTTCTATTATATATTAATTTACCCATTGGTAATTCGTAATCTAGGTGCTGTAGTTGCAGTCATGAAATGTTCACCATCTGGTGACCACTGCAGCAGTGTAGTATCTGGAGCGTCAGTTTTAGCAATAAGTTTTCTGTTAATGACATCCCATAATTCGATGCCGCTTCTAAGATTGCCAAATCCAGCCAAAAGCAATAGTACACAGTAGTCAAGGAAATTAATGCATAATCAAGTAACTTACAATTCTTAGCATATGCTGTTATTTTCTATTACAAGTATTATTATAGTTAAAAACTTAGTTATAATTAACACTAGATAATATAAATTCATTATCTCATATTAATAAGTTATTATCTTATAATAAGATATTGTAGTAAAAGGATATTGTTGCCATGTGGATTATAATATATACTGTTTCTATACAACATACCAAATTCAAAGACAGTTTCGCATTTGCAATTAAACAACGTTGTTTTAGATGGCATAAAACCATATATCACACAGAATTCTGTGTTCCTAGGAGACCATTCTACTGCATGTATTGGACCTTCTTTACCTAATCAGAAGAATTTCTGTTACAATATAGTTTTAGAATTAGTCTTGTCTGTTTTAAACTTTCAAGGCCCTGTGCACAATAAAAAAAATATTAGATAATAGGAATTAAAATTGTAGAATCTGTTTTCTTCAATGTTTCCTCATGTAGTGAATAAACACTACAGATAAATAATAAGTTATGTTGTATCTTGTACGACACATTTGTGTCTCACGTTTTATTTGTATTGTGCATTACGTTTAATATTCATTTAAAAAACTGATTCTAAAATTTTAATTCCTATTTCTATATCTAATATTCCTCTATTGTGCACAGAATCTAATGCTAATCGAAAACGATAGTTTTACTTGGACTTACTGAGCATAACCATAGCAGTTTCGCCCTTTGTGTTGAGATGATGCAATGTTTGTTTCCCATAATATGATGCGCCAGTCTTATCAACTTCCGTATTTGTCATCAATAAGACATTTGTTCCACATCGATTCCAATACATATCAACTTTGTCTGCCTAGAAAACGATAGTGAATAGAAACAGAAACACGCTAATATTTAATAATTAAAATATGTTCAAAACTTACTTGGAAAAAGCTTTTGCTTGCAATCGCTTCTCCAATCTCAAACTTTGGATATTTAAATAATCTTCCAAAAGAAGGTTGACCAGAGCTTCCTAAATTACATATAATTTATTTAAAAAATATTTATATAGTTCATATAATACACATAACATGTATAGTTTATATAATATACTTATACATATATATAAATCATTATTATGAGATATTAAATGTGGAACGTGCTGAAATAATAACATGCAAATTTTGAATTTGAGTTTAAAATTAAATATTACACTATCATACTTTAAATGTAATTCTATTACACAAAATCTTTAAAATATACAGCAATCTCCATTTCAGTATTCCGTCATATTGCAGTTCATAATTCTTACGATTGTATATTTTAATGTTACATTATGGAATATAAAGACATAATTACCTGGCATATAACAGAGGATATGGTATGGAGCATTACCAGGTGCTATACTAAATTTGGCAATGTTGCCTTTACCTATTTTGTGTACATATCTATCAAAGTTGTTATTTTCATATAAAAGAACATTTCCTCCCTTTAATATTCCATAGAATGTTTCGTCACTCGACCACTGAGGTTCCCTATTTTTGAATAAATAAACAATTATTTCGATGTATTGCACATATATTTTAATAATAAAAAAATATAAACTGCAATACAAAATTTACTGTTTAATTACTATTTATTCTAGTTATTAATTTAGAGATTTTAAGATTGATTAAAAAGATCAACTTTTTAAATGAGTTGAGCAAGTGGATCAAGATAATCAGCATGTAATACAATACCAATCCATCATTCTCTTTTGAATGAGATGCTGAGCTAGTTCACCATTTTCGGTCTTCCATATGTGAAAATTTTGTGATCCCTGAGGTTCCTCTTTTGATACTAAAATTATATGAATGTTTCTAATAATGAATACAACAAAATTAATGTGATTTTATTTATGTTCAATACAATGTTGTATTAATTACCAAAGGATGGTTCCCAAGTTGCAAGATAAGTGCTGTAACTGGAAAATTTAAGAGCACATATTTTGGGTCGTTGAATTTCCGTGACAATCTGCCATGTTTTGCACAGCACAATTTTAACCTTTGATGAATTAGACCATGCAAAGTATTGGCCATCCTGACTGAAGAGCATAGTCTTGCAGTTTTTGCTGTCATCTTTGGGAAATGTTTTGACTGGTTCATAGGACGGTGGACCAAAAGCCAAATTAATACCATTAGACCCTCTCACTGTAAAATATGTTAGTATCTCTTACATATGACAAAAAAATTGCAAGTTTAATTATATTAGACAATTTATTAGATGTATGTTAGAGGTAATTTATTTTATGAACATTTGTCTGCTAAATTAAATTTAAAAAATCGCTGCTCAAACAATTGAAGAATCTCTGTTTCTAAGAAATGTATCATACAAATATGTAAATCTTAACATCGCTTTTTTTCCCCAGCATTATTATCTTCGCAAATCTTGCGTCAGCAGTGATGTTTGAGAGCGCACACGTCAGCAATTGGAGGTTAAAAATCTCGCGGTGAATTCGTTTTACGGCGCGCCTATAACTCGTGCTGTGACGAACGCCGGTGTCATAATCCGCGACGATTAATCTCGAGTCGTTCAGGTGCCACGAGATACACACACACATACATACTGAGCACGATTCATCAGTCAGACACACACGGCAAGTGCGGTATGCAACAGATACTCGAAATGCCATCGGACATTCGTCTGTGCAGCGGTGCGCATCTTCCAGAAGCGAATCTCTTCGGCGACCGGGTCACGACTCCGGCAGTCAATAATCACGCGCGTCCGCGAGAAGCCTAGGAAAATGCTTACCAACGACGCAGGGCATGGGCGAAGCCATTTTATCATCATCACCATGTGCCGCGCGACAACCACGAGCAAGCACGAGCGAGGAGCGGAGCGAGCCACGAGCACGAGCCACGATCTATACCGTTCCTGACCGTTCCGTCCAGTTCCGTCTGAAGTCAGGCGCCGACACAACATATATAACGCCAACTACTCCCCACGCACCGCGCCGGGCATCGCTGGGACTATCGGGAGAACAGTCGAGCTGATCTAACTTCAGACGTATGAGTATTTACGACGTCGAGTATACGGCGTACTTCTAGAGTTCTTCAGTGATTTGTAAATTACATTCGTTTTATATATACCTGATGAATTTCTACCTATAGGGTGATTGATAAAACTCTATGGCTAATAAACGGTCGTTAGAATGGTATCGTTAATATTTACCGAGTTAATTATTCTCAAAAAACAAAATGGTATTGTACAATCTCTTCCTTTCCTCTATATTTTTATATTCTAAATTATATTTTGCTTAACAATGATATTATCTTAAAATTATCTAGATAAGACGGTGTATTATTTAATCTTTCATCTAGATAAATTTAAAATTAAATCTTTATCTTATCTAAAATACGTTTACTTGTAAATCTTAGCTTTAGCTAGATAATTTTACGTTATCGAAGCGCAACACCATAATTTATTATAAATATTTATAATATGACCACACATTAGCTGCAGGGAGAAGTCTTCTCTCTGTTAGATTGCGTAAGCATTTACGGCGCCGAATATATCGCGCATGCACTGAGTTTCGAGACGCGCGTAACCGATCGATCGATCAATCGAATCGCCCCGGGAAATTTCGAAACGTGATTCAACCTGACCAATACAAATTGTTCGTAATTTATAGAGAGGTGAACGGTTGGATCTATATTTGGAGACGTCTGCGATTGCGGGATGCTCCGCGCTTGTTTCTCGGACGAGACAAGAGACAATCTTTCACAATCGTCTCTTTCGCAATTGTACTCTTTCTATACGAACCGTCTCTCTATTCGGTCGCTCGAACGGACCAACGGACAAAGAGGCACTCGCGACGAGAGACGAGAGGCGCGCGCCGTTCCACGCCGAGCTCCTGTCTCCGCGCGTTGCGACTGTTGCGAGTCACTTCCAGCTTCCAGTCACTTCCGCGAGCGCGATCAGGTGTCATCGGCGCCGATAAGCGAAACCCGCGTGGGCGTTTCGTACATGAAACACTTATGGACGCAACTGCACACAATCATAGATTTCTCCGACATTTACCGAGTTGCGTAGGGCATGGCAAGTTCATGCTTCAGGTAATTGTTACCTTTTGTTTTCCTCCCCTTCCTCCCCCGCGGAATAATCGTGCATTCGCAAACTTCATTCCAGACGTGATTGTGATTCTTGATGGAGTCATCGATTTAAAAATATCGCATTTGTTTTGTACTAATGTTTTTGTCTTGTCGAGGTTATGTTTCCGCCCCTCGAATCCACTTTGAAAATCAAAGATCCGCCTTTTTCTATCTCTTGTCAAAACTTTTCCGCTTTCTATTTTCACCTTGGTTACATATTAATTCATAAATCGTGCTGTAATAAAATTAAATAAAAATATGTGGCATAATGTTCACTTAGTAACAATATTATTAAATTGCATTTTTTATTATAAAATACAAATTGTCTGAAATTGTTTATATTATATATTTACTACATAATAATAAATATATAATGTATTAATTATACACCTACTTATAAGAGGAGGAGAGCAGGATAATGGAATCAAGATACAATGAAAAATACAAAATAGGGGTGAAAAACAGAGATACAGGACCACGATGTTTGAGGAAAGAGAATTTAGATAAGATAGGGAAGAGCGAGGGAGTTAGGGCACTAGTGAATTTGAGATGTGGAAATATGGAGGGAGTAAACAAGTTCTGGCTGGAAGAAAGAGAATGGAAGTGCGTGTTTTGCGAAGAAGGATGAGACAACATCGAACATTATGTAGGAGAATGTAAGGAATTGAAAGAGAGATTTGAAGAATTAGGCAGGGATAAAGAGAGAATTATAGAAAAGTTATAGGATGAGGAATTAGGCGAGATAAATGGTAGGATTCTAGGTAAATTATGGAAAGAAAGAGAAAAAGTGGTAAATAAGAGGAAGGAGGAAAAACGTAAGGAAAAGGAAGAGGAGAAGAAGAGACAGAAGGAAATGTAAAAAGAAATTATTGTAATGGATATTGTAAAGATGTATAAAGAAAATATAAAGCGTAAAGTACAAAAGGATAACAGATTTCTAGTCAGGAGTGGTAGTCATTAAGGATAAGATTCAGTTTAGGATAGGTTTAAGAATAGGCATAGCTGTTTTATTGTATTAGGACAGGTCGGATATGCGTAGAAGATATGGATGGATGAATGGGTTAAGGAATATTATTGTAAATCAAGTCCCTTCTTGGCAATGTAAAGCTGAAGCAAAGAAATTCTAATAAAAAATATATCTACTTATAAATCTGTTTCTACAGTGATGTGGACGAATATGGTTTCGAACGACCGCACGACTTCGATTATGAAACATACGAAGATTTTATGTCCGAGTATCTCAAGGTGCTCGCAAAGATGGCCAAAAAATGGGCGAAAATTATCGGAGAGGGAAGGTCCCTACAGCGAAGCATCACTCTCAAGAGATACGTTCGTAAAGGCATTCCAGGAGAATATAGAGGATTGGTAATATATAAAGTTAAATTATACAGCTTGATTTATCAATTTTTGAATATTTAATACAAAAAGAATTGGATCAGGTATGGCTTGCTGTAAGCGGTGGAGAAGATATGAAAAATGCATCGCCGGATCTTTATCAAAAATTGTTGTTATCTCCCCACAATGCAGAAACCGCTGAGATTATTAAAACTGATCTCCCAAGAACATTTCCAGACAATATATTCTTTAATAACACGGAGAATCAGCAGCATCAATTATACAATGTTTTATTGGCTTTTGCTCATCAAAACAAAACAATTGGATATTGCCAGGTAACATCAGTGCATATTCTTAAATATATGAATAAAATAATATAATTTTAATGAAAGATTTAACGAATAATAAATAATGATTTTGTGAAGAAGTTTTTCAAGCATTTGTTTCATTTTATTCGCTTTTTATTTTTTTAGGGTTTAAATTACATAGCAGGTTTACTTCTGCTTGTAACAAAAAACGAAGAGACAGCATTTTGGTTACTACAAGTGTTGATTGATAAAATCCTACCGGATTATTATACATGCACTATGGATGGCCTACTCACTGACATCGACGTACTCGCAGAATTAGTAAGGTAAAGCAGAATCTATACAATAATAGTTTTATTTGTCAGCAATATTTGTGAAGATATGCTTATACGTTATTTTTACAGGATAAAGATGCCTGATGTGTATCAGCATGTAACAAATGTAGGATTGCCTTGGCCAGTAATTACAACTAAGTGGTTTGTGTGTTTATTCGCTGAAGTTTTACCTATAGAGGTATGTTATAATAATCATATATTATATACATGTCAATTATAGATGCTTTCCATTTAATAACACAAATTGACACAAACATAGTTCTATCTTTGGCTGTTTTCCAACAAGAAACATACACAAATAACAGTGTAACACTCAACATAAAGTGTTCTAACTGTGACACAGTGTTACACTGCTCGACACTGTAAAAAGCTAAGTACGAATGTGTAAAATATCAGTGTTATCAACTTTCCAAAATATTTTAACATGCGCTAATTATGTTCATTTATAATATGAACATAATCTAAGCTGTGTGGAAAAAGATCAGTTATTAGTGTATCAGAAATTAAATTTAGAGATCTAATTGTGTTCCAACAAAAATCTTGTACAGTATATCAGTGTATTCTGGCTGGAAAACAGCTTTTGTTACTTATTGAATACCAAAAAAGTTAAAACAATGCTTGTACCGATTTGTATCATTAAATGGAAAGCATCCTATAATTATTAGAACATTGAATAATTTTTCATATATTATAATAATATTTGAATATATGCAAACGCGCCAATTATTTTGAATATAAAATATCCAAATATTTCGGCTGCAAAGAAGGTAAGAGTATTACATGTCCTCGAATTCACAGACCACTCTGCGTATTTGGGATTGTCTTTTTTATGAAGGCACCAAGATTATCTTCCGAGTTGCATTGACACTCATAAAAAGGAATAGATCTAATCTATTAGCTTGCCAAGATTTTACAACATTAGCCGAATGTTTTAAGGAAATTACAAAAGACAGTATTGTTTTGCGATGTCATGAGTTTATGCAGGTATGTAGCTACACATATTGCCCAGACATCCAAATTAGGGAAGGAAATTAAATATTTACGGAGATGGACGTTTTTGATGTTTCGTAGAGTATTTTTAAAGTACCTGGATCACTGCCTGGGAATACAATAGCAAAACTAAGAACAAAGATCATGCAACAACATATAAAACGAAAACAAGATAAACTGGAACGATAGTATTAATGGCCAACTTTTATTACACATACACCGAAATATTCTAGTCTGTTATGTTATTCATTAGCATTTTTTGCAAAATGAATGCATATGAAGCTATATTGTTATTGCATAATGATTCTATTACTGTACATATTGGGGAGGGTAGGGCAAGACAGGATAGTTAAGATTTGATGATGTATAAAAGCCAAGTTTTCATAATTAACGAATCGCTTTTACTTGTAAAATATTTTTAGAATATTCATATTTTAACATTATTATTAAAAAAAATCTTTAGAGAGTTATAAATTTTATTTAAGAAAAATAAAAAAAGAGACATTTCTCCACATCTTGTCCTACAGGTAGGGTAAGACAGGGTATCCCTGAAGGCAAGATACATTTTAAAAACAAAATAGAAAGTGAATTATTTTATCCTTGTTATTTGTCAATATTAAACAAGAATGAAATTATTCACTTTGATGCATTGTATCCTTCCGTGCCTCTTGCTAAAAAGCGCCTTTATTTAGCAGACAATAAATTTTCTTTTCAATTCGTTTATTAACACACAGTTTTCACAAGTGAGATCAACAGTCTGCTCGAGTGCCACCTGATTGTTTATATCACTAATTGACTGCCTAAAGAAAAAAACTGCACTGTAACTGTAGCCAATAGCCAGACAGAATGCGCAATTTATTTTCTTCTATCTCATTCTTGCTCCTTCTCATCTAATCGAAATGATATCAATAATTTTCCAAACACTATTTACAAAAGTAGAAAATAACATTCTTATCTTATCTTATAGCCTATTAAATTTTGTCTCAGAAACATAAGGGAACTACTATAATTTAATACTAATATCACGAGTTAAAAAATGAGATAAAATCATAAGAAAATCACAAAAAAATATATAAATTATGGTGTAACTCAATAACGCAGCTGCCTACTTTGCTGGTTCGTGGATAACTTTCAACGACGGATCGTATCTAACGCGTATGCTAGATTGTGATCAAGTATTCGAATCACGCGATACAGGGGATACCCTGTCTTACCTCACCGCCTTTTCTTGCCTTACCTTCCCCTAATATTTTTATTTAGCAATATAAGTATAATACAGTTACTCAATTATTCTAAGTTTATCTTAGTTTACTACTGTATATACAATGTAATAAAAAAAAAACAAGTTATAAATATTTTACTGAGAATATTAATAATGCAAAGTATTATAAGCTATATGAAAGTTACGTAATTGTGATATTTCGTGGGAATGATAATATGAAAATGTTAACTAAACAACTGTGAGAAACAGCAATTATCCTTGTAATATTTTATTAGACTTGACTCTGAATTTATACACATATGCACAGCGTCTATTTATGCACAAATTTTCTTGAAAACTTTGACTGGTTAAAGGTATTAAAAAAAATTAATCTTTCTAAACGTACACAATTCCAAAAATAATTATATTTATTATAGAGAAAATAATATATGATTAAATTATAACTATGTACATTAAAATTTTGTCCCTAAATACATTATAGATGTATATTACAAGCTACGCTACATTTCTCCTTTATTTCTCGAGCAAATCTTTCGCCTCGTTAATTTTTGCAGCGATATATGGAGAACCGCCACGATCTGGATGATTCACAGCCATTACTTTTTTAAATTGTTCCTTCACTTTGACCTTACTGGCCGTGGGTGACACACTTAAGATCAAACTGGCTTCCCGCCTGGTCATCTTTGGCTCAAAACCACCTTTGTAATACTTGCCGTTCGCTAGCGACTATGAATGTTAACAAAATATCTTTTGTACGCATGTGAACGATGCGATTACAAGAAATTGCTCAAGAAAAATCAAGATTTGACAGTAATACGCGTTACTTGCAATGCCGTTACTGTTATACTTTTTTTTTAGTAATGATTGTTATTTTTTCTGTCTGTAATGGTAACATTGTTACATTTTTACATTAACGGTAACGAATTTAATCATGACTTTTATCGTTACTTTAGTTCCCTTCATTTTAAATTTGTACCTTTTCAATAGGTTCGCGTCTCTCTTTATACAGTATGCCAGATCAAAGGCTAAACGCGCTATAAATGCAATTATAAGTTTAATTTATTTTCATTTTAAAATGTATTTTAAATGTTGAAAAATATTTTGTACCTTATATTTTGAGTTGCATTCTATAGTTATTGTACGTCATTACATATATAACATTACATATGTAATATAAAGCGATAGATTTCCAGTATTGACAATAAATAATGAAATGCATTTTAATAACGATATTAATGTGTTTAAAAACAATAAAAATTTCTGACAAAATTCACATTTGAATTACAATCTAAATTTCTATAAAGTATACTAAAAAATATAAAGATATTAATATAAAAAAGATTAGGATTATTAGATAAGTTTAATATAAACAAAGTTTGCTACTAAAAACAGACCAATTTAGAATTGTAAGTTTTAATATTATTACATTTAATATTATTATATTTAATTATTATATTAAATATTAAATAATATAATTTAAACATTTAATATTTTGCTTTTTTTTATTTTGCATTACAAGAAAGTAACGAAAAAAGTAACGAATTGTTATTTTTAATTTGTTTTAGTCTAAATAACGGTAATGCATAACTTTTTACAAAAAGTAATAATAACAGTAGCGTATTACTTTTATGAATTCCAATCCTGGAAAAAATGAATATTTCTACCTGGGAATCTAGCCTTTTCATCGTCTCTGCCATTCTCTGTGATAAATTCGGTACTCTCCTGAGCAAATAACGACCTGCAAACCCAACAGCTGCCAGACCAATACCTGCTGCTACAACTGTGCTTGCCTGGAGAACAATTTTTTTATTTTCATTGAACATTTTAAACTCAATATTAGATATAATAAAATGCCTCTAGATATAATAAAATTGCCTTGCTAGAACCAAAAGTATGTTGTAAAAGAGATACTCAATCACAGATATATAAGATAGACAATACAAATAATTTTAATATGACTGGGAAGTATAACAAGTTAAACTAATTAGAAATGGCAATATCAATTGAGAACAGTTCTTAGGGCCTCTTTCACCAATCTTCGGTTAACTAACCAACCGATTAGTCCATTGGAATTGACCAGTCACATGTTACTTGAAATGACAAATGTGATTGGTCAATTCCAATAGACTAACTGGTTGATCAGCTAACCAAAGATTAGTGAAAGAGGCCATTTGTGCTCAACAATTTTCAAGTGAATTTACAAACATTTACAAGATTCCTCAAACTGTACCAAATTGTTCTTCCAGACTTGAAACAGATTTTTAAGAACCTTGAATGTAATATCATGAAATTAAATCGCTAATTAATTTAATTATCTATGCTTGCACGCATCTAAATATAAAATAGACTCCACATGTTACATATTTTTTAACACTTTGAGTGGGTATGATAAAATCAAACATTGAAAGTCTCTTTTTTTTGTGCAGGCGGTTGCTTAACAATTTGTTGAATTATGATTAACATAGTCGATACAGTTAATAATAAAAGGCAGTAAAGGACAGATTCCTCCACGTTTTGATTGTCTCGCTGTTCTGCCAAGAACAAGATACACAAATAGCTAATGCTGAGTGTTTCATATATCTATGGACTCAACATCATTGAACTTAACCTTCTACCTAAATCTTGAACTTGTATTATTCCTGAAATACCATTTTATTTAAATTGCATTTATGGTGTCCATAATTCTCATTGTAAAACTCATCATTTTGTGATAATAATGTTATACATTTAAACGGTAAAAAAAATGATGAAATATTTTTATATGAGACTACTTTGGCACTGCATTTATTCACTCGCACACTTCTCAGGTTCAACATTAATAAGAATAGTTTCCTGTTCTTCCAACAGGAAAAATGCAATTTTTACCATTAGCTCTTCCTTGTAAATTCTCTTCAGTATTCTTACCATTTTATTTAGAGTTTAAAGCAGACGCAATTTTGTGTATATACTTGGGAAGAAATAATTTTAGCGTGACGGCGTGACGCGTGACCGGCCAACTATGATTACTCCATCTACGCGATTTTCGAGGACATTATCGCTCTCGCGATAAAATCGCGATTCTACATTATCATTCGTATATGCCATACACATACACGCGCGCACGCACGCACACATACATTAGTTACATTTGCAGAACTTGGATCACATATAATCTTTTTAATTACATTTTTTATGCTTTTTGTTTGTTTTCTAATCATCAGAGCTTGTGTAAAGTATAGTTTATTGCACTTTAAATATGGAAGATACGGTTAAGAGCAAGATTCCATTTTCAATTTTATTTTTTTACAAAACAAGAAGAAATGCGACGTAATTAAGATATCTCATACTTTGAGAGGTGAGAGGATGGGGGGAGAAAAAACAAGTGCAGAGACGATTAGAACGGTATCGGATCATATCGGATATCTTCGGAAATAGGTCTTCGAAATGTTTTTCGTACGTGCGCGTACGATCACGTGGATGGTAATGCAAGTTTTGCCATAAAGACGCACCAGCCGTCGAGCGTGGTCGAGCGACTGTTGCTTTCAGCTTCTAGTTGATAACGGCAAATGCGGAAGGTTTGGTTCTTTGTAACTGAGCTTTCCGCACCTCTCGTCTTTCTCTCCC
>QKQZ01051889.1:0-30297 GCA_003595255.1 Solenopsis fugax
CGCTCCGCGCCGGGCCCGCGATCGCGGCGGAATGGAAGCGACGGAGAGGGGCTTTTTTGCAAACAACGACAACTTGTCCGGCGGTGTTCACGATTCGACCTGGGCTGTGACCTCGACGTCGTAAATTCCGCGTCATAGCGGTTGTCACCGGTTCACCTTTTTACGAGCGTACCACAGCTCGCATTCACGGCTCCCTCGAGAGATGTTGCGGAGGGTTCCCCGGATAAGCCGTGAGTTGTTAAAAGGACCTCTTCGACGGGCGGTCCGTGACAGCGACTTGGGTGCATCCTTCGCGGCGGTCCCGCTGTCGTGTCGTCTGGACTTTGAAGAACTACCGCGGATAACTCATGAGACGACAAGTTATATTTACTCTTCTAGAAGCGGATAGTTCCTTTTGCACGATGGAGACTTTACCGAATTATTTTTGCGCCAAGTCGCACTGTCTGTTTCCCGATAACACGTCGTGCTCGCTATCTACATCTTCGCTGTTAACAGAAATCCTGACGACAAGTCAACATCATACATCACGAGATTGGATATCCTAATTTTATATCTATATGCGAGGAACATAACTCTCGTCGCACATGTGACATTATATCCTACGGTTATGAAATATTTCAGAACCGCCAACGCGGATTCGTATAGAGCTACCGTATAATAACTGTACTTTGGACGGATTTCGGAATAGGATCTGCTTATCGTGTGGGGCTAGTTAATGCGTCGGCTGTGTTCGTCGAAATGAAGGCGCTCTTAAGATGCGAGATATGACAAAGTTTTGATTTATAGCCCCGGCGTAATCGAAGTGACGATAATTCGTTAGCGGTGGGTCCCCACGTTCGTTGATAGCGACCCGACTCACATTGTCACCCGCGATGACATTAATGCGACCAAGCCCTCTCTCATCTATAGCGCTTGTATACGCAGGTACACGACGCACGCGGCTACCGTGTTTTGTGTCCAGCATCTCATTAATATTTCAATTATCAATTCCCCTTTACGATCGTGCTCGCGCGAGGAACAGTGTCGGAGGTGGCATTTCTTTGCCTCGAAACGGCAATCTACGGACCAGAATTTAATGGGAGATTGCTTTGTCACGATCCTCGCCGAGGACATCTTGGTCCGCAACATTTCCGACGAAATTCCAACCTGAATTCAACACGTAATGGCTTGCTACTACTTGGATAGTCGCAACTACTTGGATCATTAAGATCCAAATATCTTACAAGTTAATCATAAGTACATTAATCAAATGAATAAATTAATAAAATAGAATTTCATATAGTTTTATTTTGATGAAATCTTTTTTCTGTTTGTCAACGCGATTCTTGTTTTCTTTCTTCGTGCAGCCTATAAACGCAATTCGCTTTTACATTGCATCATTATGCATGCATTTGCTGCTTTTTGATTATAAAAGACGCATAAAAACATCGTTTTATCGAGTCTTCAGTTCTTCAGTCGTAATTTGTGATTTAAAAACTGACAAAACTGAATAAATTAAAAAAAATAATATTTTGATTAAAAATACGAAGACAGTGTTAATGCGATTCGCGAAGGTGACGAAGAAATTATTCGTTTTCGCATTTTCTCTTTATATCGAATTCGCGATAAATATCCGTATGGAGGATTTCGGCGCGAGTCATTCGATGCCAATGCGCACTTTCGAAAGCAGTCGGTCTTGAATTAAAGGTCCTCATGAGCGAAACTTTAAACCCACTTCGCCAGCCCACATGCAATAATTTAAGCTTCGCGCGTTCCTGGCGTGCTCGCGACATCAGAAATCGCAACCCGGTGACCCTGTCGACACGTGGAAATAAATCGCGCACCGAGTCACGAAGAAAATTCGGACCTCTCTCGAAGGCGCAAAAGAACGATACGTAGGAACGAACGTCCTCCTGTCCTTGCCGGCAGTCCGACGACGCCGAGCTGCGCATTTAATCGTTCCGCTTTGTAATTAATTGGACCCGGTAACGAGTTGCGTACGGAGATCTGCGGGGCTCGCCGGGTGGAATTACAAACATTTATCATCTATTAATTAAGCGATTAGTCCGCGGCGTCGCGCTAACGAGGAAGCCAGTGCGTGAAAGGGAATTTCTTTCGCACGAGCGCCGTCGGGCAATTTCTGTCGCAGTAGTAGCTTATAGAGCCCGCTGGAATTCGAGCGTGCATAATTCTAAACGTTAGCGGATCCGGATAATCAATGGTTTATCGATCACCGAGAAATAACTTTGTTTATTTCCTATCGCCCGTCGCGGAGAATCAGCGATGTTGGAATACATTCAGGCCGCTACTTGATTTACGTTCACTCACCGTCGATTTTCTACGCTTTCCGTTTCTCGCCTTCTCCCCCATCGACAATCTGTTTACGTAGCATTCGCCGCTTCACTGATTCGGTTTGATCGATGGCGTGCCAAGTCATCGAAACCAGTCGACGATAATAAGTCATCTCGGCGCAACTCGTCGCAGGCTGCAACGTGAGGATCGACGCGAGAGTATTGTATTCCAACTACTCGCGGTTCGGTCTAGCAGGAAAAGACGGCAATCGCCGTACTTTACGTCTACGGATACGCATTGAAATGAGCGCGTGGGTGGCGCAGAGAAAAGACGCAGGTAGATTCACGGAAGGATATACTGCGCTTTACGTTTTCCCGTAGATCGGGACACGAAAGAGAGATCTCCCCGTGATATCTTTGCGAGAACTTCTCAGGGAAAGCCTGCGAAGAAGTCTTTTTTCTTTTCGGCGAGCGTGTCCGCTTGCATCCATGAAATGGGCAACTCGTCGGCAAACTTTTTCGGTTGCGTGTGGGTGAACCCGGAGCATTCCCGTTTCGCAAGACGCTGCGGTTGCAGTGCGACGCGTCGCCCCCGCGATTTTCTCCGACCAGGGAGGAACCACGAGGTTCACGGGGAACGTTACAGCGAGCGTTGATTTTCGCGTAGGTTGACACCGGCTCTCGACTGTGACACGCGGCGCCAACCTGGCGGCGACGGTTGGACGTTACGCCGATGTCACGGCGCTCGTGCTACTGCGCGCGTTGCGTTTCTGCGGAAATGCCGGGGTCCCCGTTTATCAGCGGCCCCGTTGCGAAAATCGTCGTTGCGTCACAAAATCAATCTGACGCGCGATACGTCGCCGGCGCGACTTCTACGCGTCTGCGCGCGACGCCGAAGAAATTTTACGACGATCGCCGTGACTTAAACGACGGCAATCAGTAGTTCCAATGGTCATAACTATACCTGCGAAGCTTAATAGCCCCGGCTTATTTCAGAGATGTAAACCGGTTTCACTTGTGAATTGCCTGTTTTCCGGTACTGTGACGCGACAATGAGCGATATGTTTATAATTGCATTTATTGTTCATTCCCTCTCTGTCTGCGATCCGGAAAATGTGGCATATAACTCTCAATAACTATAAATATCTGTTATTAATGTATATATAATTACAGTTACGTAATGTAATATAATAGAACATAATAAATAACATTGATGTATAGCCGTATCTATTACGCTACTTACTTTCACGAAACTAATTGTCCGGACGCAGAATGTTGAGAGTTTAGTAGATTGTGTAGTACAAATTCATCAAATTGTAATTTTTTAGGAACTCGACTGGAAGTGAAAACCCTTGCCAGCAATAGATTTGCATCAAAGCAAACTCGTGTTCAAACTGAAAAAAAAATTCACTGGTCTGCTAACAAAAACAATTAACAAAATCGAATTAAAAGATGTATTTATTATAAATTGCAGCAAAGAGTCGATTCTATTTTATACCTATCTTTATCTGTTTTTACTTAAGTCTGAAAATATTTGTAAAAGATGGTAAAATGACGGATTAATGTTAAAGAAACTAATCGTCTAGACACGTATTGGTAGTTTATTTTATGTTACAAATTGAAAGCACTTTTTTTTATGGAAATGCATCACAGGCAAGAGTTTTCACTATCAATCGAGTATTCCCTAAAAAATTATATTTGATGAATTCGTGAAAAGACGACGAATTGTCACGTAAATTGTCACGTCGCAACTAAAGACATCTCTCAGAAAGATAATGTGACCACTTCGTGACCACTCCGACCGGAGAAAATCATCTTAACAATCCACGACAAAAGATTTACAAGAAATAAAGTTGGGCACAGCGCGGTATAAATAGCGAGCACGAGGTACCGTTGCGACCGTATCGGATTGAGGGTCGGGGTGATGCGATCGTGATCGATGTAGATCGTTCTTTCGATCTATCTGCGGCAATTCATGCTCGGGCAGGCCGGTGTGTCTCTACCGTCCGATCGGCAACAATCTACATATACCGGTAAACTACGCGACGCTTTTACGTACACACATAGCGAGAGAGACCTTCGTGCACGTATAAGCGAATAAGTTATACATACACATATAAATGCGAAACATTTGTACAGTGAGATTTGTTTCCGGGTCACGCTACGGCAGGTTGACGCCAAAGATATTGGCGCTATTGTCCCTCGTGCTCAATATCTGCGATCCTCTCGTATCGATTAGCATTGATTTGTGGATCATCGTGATTAGCCCGCGGCCAATGCCGGTTTACTTGAATACGTACATGGACAGTTGCTATGGCGATCTTCCGTTTTGCGAACGATCACAGGTAATCAACTGGTCTATTCGCCCACAGCCAGACGAGATCGAGATCGCTCGGTTCGACGTAGATCTCCACGCACAGGATTTGTCATACTTCAATATTTCAATAGTCAAGTGTCTGCGCTATCGCGCAACTGAAAGTTTGATATTATGTAACGCACGGGGTGTCCGCAAATTCTAATCCGCCGCGTCAACATTGAGAAGAAAAGGGAACAATGGGTGTCGCTCAAAGTTAAAATAAGTTCCGCAGATTTGAATCCGCGGTCTCCTTTCGCTGCTGGCTACGGCCTATGCGGCTTTAATTGTATCGCAACGATCTCTTGTGAACCGAGAAAGACACCTGCGACCAACGAGAGCCGCAGCTGATATCCGAGTCTTCCAGATTGCGTAACGACTCATGCCTAACAAAGTGTGGGACTCGATGTATTCGAGCCGGTGAATGCGGGGACCCTTAGATTCAACTCGTACCTCTTTCTTTCTCCGACGAGCGAAATCGTATAAACTGCAAAGATAGGATCTACCTCGCGACCACGCCTCGAGAGAAGAATCGAACTGTCTCTTCCGTATACGTCGAAATCGTTTTTGACGTATCCTGCGGCGATTAGCATAAGGTGCGTCTCGTAGGCTTATCGTCTCAGGGTTCTGCATTTCATTTACGTAAGAGCATGATGAATAACAGAAGCCATCAGTCAACACTGGCGTTAGACAATAGTCTTCGCAAAATGTTCCTTTATCGCAGCCCGTTCATTTCACGCTTATATTCTGACGTAATTGCCATATGTACACAAATTTGTGATGCAAATCTTTCAAGCTTTTAACATAATCTTCGTCCAGAGATACGGAAAATAAGATAATTTTTATCGGATGATTTCGTGATTTACATCGATTTATGATTTGATTTACATATAACACAAGATTTTTATATTACTTGTAATTTTAAATTGATGTACAATAAAGACATATAATGTTTAATATTAAATTCAATTAATATTTCTAATACCGCATTAACTTTTCTATGATGTGTAAATAAAAATTGTAAATTGTAAATCGTAATATGCTTTCACTACCAATTTCTTAGCAATAATAACTGCTACCACACTCTTACATTTTTCCGCGTTACCCTCATTTCAACTATAGTAGAGACTGTATCTACATTGTCTACAATAGATACTCTCTACTATGTTATTTTCTACCAGCATATGTTATATATTTATCTGCTATAGATACTTTAATCGATTATATTCAAATATTCCAACATATTATTGTCATGTATTCATCTTTTCTACTACCCAATCAGCAGACAATATTTTTTAAATGTTTTTTTAATATTAAAAAAATGTTATAATAAAGAATAAATATTTAAATATAATAGATATGTACTGATAGTTATATATCGATAGTAGATAAAAGATTTTACGTTTTTTCTACTTTGCCGAAACTCTGTAGGTAATACACTCATTCAAATCGTGGGAAAACCCCCATAGAGGGACTCAAATCAGTTAAGAATATTTTTCCCATAGAATACACGCTCCATAAAATACTCCGGTTGAAAAATGTAAACTTTCAGACGCTAGAAGTCGTGTGGATCAAGTCAAAATTGTTCGAGGGTGTTTCAATTTTTTATTTCAGTCCAATTATTTCACTTAAAAGAAAGAACAGTTCAAATGTGATCGCAAATAACTAATCCTTGACAGTGACAGTGTACACAGCCATATTGCAAACGTGTTAGACAGCTGACCGCGTGGAAGATAACTGGAAGATTTTTTAAATTTATTTATGAGAGATTTCAATGCTTTAAGAAAGTCCATTTTGATGCTCGCATCAAGGACATAGGATTATCGAAGTCGGCAAGCTTGCCTGTGATTACTTCTTTTGAAATTACTTTTGTAATGCTTCTATGTACTACGCTTTCAGACGTCGGACCTACATTATCGATCCGACGGGTCGAAAAACGCCGGCGTATTATTAAGAAAATAAGAAATATTAAAGTTTCGCTTCTCTTCGTAGACTGCTCAAGGCAAGCCAGTGCGCAATGTCTATGATGTGAGCTGACTCACATCTCGCATGTAGTGAGAGATCTTCAGTATCGCCTCTCACTGTATCTCCGCATAAGTTCCACGCATGTGTGTTAATGCGCGGGTTGTGAGGTCATACACCCACCTTCACAGGTGGTTTGTTTCCCATTCAAACCGTGCAGAACGTTGTAAGACGAACGCGCAAGGAACTCGTAAGAACATCCGGTCGATTTCAGTAATTCTTTTTACACGATGATCATGAGGACGTTGTTCACGGTTCATCCTGTGTCACTGGTGCTCATATTCACGGTCACTGCCATTGGCGGCAATTACACAGATATTAATCTACCGCACGAACATGTCAAGTATTACTTCAACTCTTTTCCCACAGTAGCAGAAAAATGCCGTAATGATGCGACGTGTCCATATAAGGTAAGACTTGTATTTAATATTAATTTCTTATCTTTTTCATTTTATCAAATATTATATATATATATTCTATAAAATTTTATTTATAGAAATTGCGAGCATAATTTCTATGGATTATTTACATAATAATATTATACTCGCTTTACTAAAAAAACATTTTTTTTATAAAATTGCTTTTATAATATTTACGTAATTTGTTAAAAATAAAATCGTCAATTTGATATTCCAGAACAGTCTCGACACTGAAGCTTGTTGGGGTTACGAGGATGATTGCAAAGCAAAAAATTCTTTTTCTATTCCGCATTGCCCAGGTGATCATAAAGGATGGGTCGCAACAAAAAGAGCACAATTAGACACATATTATGCACAAGGCGATTTTGGATACGTGCGAGATCAAAGGAGAATGATATTATTATGCGAACCATTATTTGTAGTGAGTTTACCATTGAATTACAATATAAATCTGATATCATACATGCGAAAAGATAATCAACTCGATATCTTGATTGGATTCTACTTTCTTTCAGGATGATTCGTCCTTGGAGTGTTCGGAACATATGAGATTCTGTAGAGCGAGAAATGTGATGCTAAATTTTACAGATTTGCTGAATCGAAAGGAACCTATAAGATACAAAATGGATGTGTTAAAAGAAGGTCAAATTAGTGGCTATTGCACGTGAGTGAATATTAGCAAGAAAAGCTGATTATCTGTGCAACAAATTGGAAAGTAACTGACTCTCACTTGTGCAATCAGGCTGAACGAAAAGAGATTACAAGAAAACGCGGATCATATTAGTCCATTGCAGTCCTGGGGACCAGAAATACGCAACTTTCGAAAATTATCTCATCGGCCGATAGTTCATGGCGACTGTGATGTCATTATTGAGAAACCGACCTTCATCATGAAGATAGATGCCAGTAAGTTTGAAAGACGTTCGCAAAAAGAAATTGTGTGAAATAAATTACAGTTCATATTCGTCACTTCGTTAAAGTCGCTTTGTTTCAGTAGTTAACATGTATCATCACTTTTGCGACTTTTTCAACTTGTACGCATCATTGCACGTGAATCTCTCGCACCCATCTGCCTTCGATACAGACAATCATATAATGATCTGGGAAAGTTATAGGTAACAATCATAAAACAAAACATGAAATGAAACTAACACAAACATAAAATGAATACTATGAACGTTAGATATCGAACTACATTTTGCTTTCAGTTATCGATCGGCGTTCCAAGATACCTTCGAGGCATTCACAAGGAATCCATTGTGGGATCTAAAAACATTTAGAGGCGAAACCGTGTGCTTCAGGAACTTGGTGTTTCCTTTATTACCGCGGATGATATTTGGTCTTTTTTACAACACACCACTTGTACTAATATTGTATATCCTTTCACCGAGATATTCTACACTCCAAGAAAGAATATTAATTATCAGGAAACATTATTTCAGATTTATGGCTGTGAAAAATCGGGATTGTTTAAAGCCTTTAGCGAGCATGTGTTGCATCGACTTCAAATATCTCTGCATGAAAGAAAAGATCGGAAGATTCGTGTAACATTGCTGAGCAGGGATACTCAATATAGAAAAATTTTAAACGAGAATGAACTACTAAAGGCTTTGAAAGAGAACCCGGAGTATAAAGTCAGAAAGGTAACCCTCCAATAAAAAGAAAGATATTTAATTATCTTTAATATTTTGTTCTGTGCCATACAACCGATTCTTTTTTGCAGGTTGTGTATAATAAAAATATACCATTTAAAAAGCAATTGGAAATCACTAGGAATTCCGATATTTTTATCGGTATTCATGGCGCCGGTTTAACACATTTAATGTTTTTGCCAGACTGGGCAGCAGTATTCGAAATGTAAGATCTTTGAAATTGATTTTAAAAATTTATTGTGAATATTATGATCATATATTTCAATTATTTCCGCAGATACAATTGTGAAGATCCAAACTGTTACCAAGACCTTGCACGGTTGAGGGGTGTAAAATATTTTACGTGGAAAGACACGTCAAAATTAGTCCAACAAGACCCAGTACGTTCATTCAGATTTTTTACTAAGATATTCAATAATTTAGTTTTATTATAATTAAACCAAAAATGTGAATAAAACCGGTTTTATAATAGATACTCAAGATGTTCTTATAAAACTTTTTTATTCTGTTTTATTTTTTCACTGTTTGAAATTGTGACTAAACTTGTAGTTTTACATTATTAAACGTAAATATGCTTTTAAATAATTATAATTTGTAGGGGACACATCCTGATGGCGGAGCTCACGCAAAGTTTACAAACTATAGCTTCGACGTTAAAGAGTTCCTCAGAATCGTTTCGCTTGCAAGAAATCATGTAAAGCACCATAATGCATTTAAGAAGTTTAATGATATTCACGATAAAATACAAAATGGTACTAGGACGACGGATAATGAAGAAACGGTACAACCTTCTGATGCTAAAGAACCGATACGACTACAAAAATCAGATATATTATCCAAAGATGAATTATGAAAAGGAGTTTTAGGCACTAAATTAACAAGATGAGGTATGACAATAGAACGCGATCTAAGCATTTGTTGATCGAATTCCTTATATACTTATTTTTATACTAATGTACATACTTTATTTTGATAAATAAAATAAATGCGCGATAAATTTCGATATGTCTGAGTTGCACATTTGGCAATACTTTCTCTTAATTATTAATTCGTAATTAAATTACATATATATCTATATATTTAATTATATACCTATATATTTGGCCATACAAGAATTAGAATGTAATTTTTCTTTATAACGTAAAATATTCTTAAATTGCATTATATACGTTATAAATATATAATGTCTTTAACATAACAAATAAAGAAAACATATTGCTTTCAGCAAAATAGTCAAAATCTCGATCAAACATTGTAAATTCATTAAAATTGACTCATCATTATTTCACAGTTTGATCGGTATTTTGAGCCTATAAAGTATCAATGCTGAAAGGATATTCACAGCCATGTATATAATTAATATTAATAGAGCCACCGATTGTTTGGCATATAGCGTGTACACTGACATATTAACGAGACCAGTCATAACGTTACTAACAAGAAAAAAGAATAGGCCGTTGTAATTTACAGCATCAAAAATCTCTAAAGATTTCCTAATTGCACATTCATCATTTTCTTCTTTCTCATTCTCCACATGTTTCTTCAAATTCAATCGCAAATTTTTACGCAACTTCTCCATTTTACTTTCAATGCATGGCTCGCTTATCGCGGAATTAATTATATCTAGCACAATTTCTATGAGCAGTAAGAAACCGAGTAGTGTTGTTGTTAGGATCACTATCCACATGCAATACCCGACATTGGCTAATCTTCTTGAAATCTCAAAATCACAATATAATGCCACGATGCAAGTTAGCGCAGAGATCAAGAATAATTTAATATACAGTAACATTGACTCATTGTAGCACATTCCAAATTCGACACCATACAGTTTTACAGAAATGTTCATATTCGATTTTGTGTGAGAATTTTGATATGTTGAATGTATTAATCGTCCAATAGCTACACCGACAAAATACAATCCTACGTAACCGGGTACAGAAATTAGGCCCTCTCGATTGGCAGAGAAAAAGTCGTCTCTTGGCCCGTCACTCAAAACCCACGTCTTCAAACCCTTAGTGCTCATGGTGTATTCATGCATACACAATATCCATATACCCGAGAGTAATGAATACTTGGAGCTAATGGTGCTGGTAATCATGCTAGTGAACAACTTGACGACAGTTAAAGTTATAAAAAAGTTCCAATGAACACCATATTCGGTGACGTGTCTCTGATATCCTACATACTCGACTACTGCGAAACGTCCGAAACCCAACACCAAGAGGGGCACGCAACTTCGGAAGCATTTTTTTATATTTTTCGTTAAGGTTTCGGAAAAACCCGCTTGACGGTAGGTAGAGAAGTCTCGAGCCTCTGGCGCGACCAACGCATTCGCCAGTACGAACAACCCGACTCCCGTGTCCATTAGACTGTATCCGAATACTTCTGTCTTGGCGAACTTCCGTGGGAAGATACGAAAATCGACGGCTAATATACAAATCGCAGTAATAATGTTGGTCAGCGCGCGAAAATTAGTTACGAAGGGTCTCTTGCCGGCAACCGGCCGCAAATTGGAGAAATTAATCCCTTTCCTCAGTAGCAGCATTATGTTTACCAGAGAAATCACTATCATTAGCACGCATACGTCTTCTACGTGTTGCGACGTGTGTAGTACGGTACAACATAAGATAGTTGGGATGACAGTTAGCATGAACTCTATGACGACTCTCACATTTCCGAGGGTATACTTCCTAAGGATTCCCAGAGTCGTTGTTGCCAGTAAGACACCGCATACGGTTGGCAAAAGCGCGATAATCACCTCGTGCGGTGTTGTGCCCCCGTGATTGGAGACAAACGCTTCCTGCTCGAATCGGTATTGCTCCTTGCTCACCGGCAGCGTCATTGTCGGATCGGATTTCTGGCATTCTACGATTATACCCAACCCAACTATAATTTTGCGCATTTGAAGTAAAGTGTACCTGACAGACAAGGACTCACGATTGCGGATGATCTGCCCGTTAATTCATTACTCGCGTGTTTCATTCATCGCGCTACACGTGCGATGAATGTACATTATACTGTGTCAGTTTGATACAAATTTAACATTATGCTCTACTAGTCTACTACATGATCACATCTGATCACATCACGTCACAGTCTAGCTATACTGTATAGCTAGACTGTGTCCACGTGATCATAGTTCCGTAGATGGCAGCGCTTTACTTTCTTTTTTTTTTAATTATTCTACGCGGTTCGATGAGAAAGATTGTATTAATGAATTCGGTGATTTTTCATTAAGTTTCAATAACGTATCAAAGTTGTGTCGTCTTATGATTATAATTAACGTAAATAATTCAATTAATTTATATTAAAAACGATGCGTTTTAATAATATATTTAATATCGTTGCTTTAAATAAATTATTCTCTGCGCAATACTTTTACTTATTAATGTTAGCGTGCATCTATTGTTCGTTTAAATATTTAAATCAACGTAAATATGTAATTAATGCGTAAGAGTGACATAACCAAAAAATCAGAGAGTGTCACATGGAAACGGGAATCAAGAGAGCATTTCCTTTCGATGTGAACTTTGTCACAAACTGAATACATGAAAAAATTTAAAGTACATACCAACCAAATGTCGAACGGTGTCAACAGCATGTCAGGACATAATTTCATCAAACATTCCAAAGTGCCAAGCTCAGAAGCATTGGAACGTGTTTCACTTGCTGAAGAGATGAGGCCAACTAGTATTGCAGCTTACGTGGGGCAGAAACAAATCATTGGTTCAGACACTGTTTTGAGCCATTTATTGGAAAAGGGGGAGATTCCTAGCTTGATATTCTGGGGTCCACCTGGCTGTGGAAAGGTAAAGCTAGTTTTACTCTTCATTTTGGTATAGTTGTTTTATAATAATCATCTATAATTTATGTTTCAGACATCCTTGACGAATATAATAGCAACTTTAAGCAGAGAATTAATGAGCAACAATGTGCACATTGTGAATCTGTCTGCAGCGAATTCTGGTGTAAAAAATATAAGGGATGCTGTTACCGAAGCCAAGAACAAATTGAAATTGTTTGGATGCAAGACCATTGTCTTCATGGATGAAATTCATTGTTTCAATAAGCTGCAGCAAGATATATTCCTGCCACACGTAGAGGCAGGAACGTTTACCTTAATTGGATGTACCACCGAAAATCCATTTTACAGTTTAAATCCAGCTTTACTAAGCCGCTGTCGCGTGTTTATGTTAAATAAATTAACGAAATGTAATATAACAGAAATTCTTTATAAGGCAATAGAACGTATAAACGGAAGTACATTTGATACACAAGAAGAACAGACAAGCAGTAAAGAGCAGTTTAAATTTCATTCACATACAAAACTTAAATTTCACATTGATAATAATGCAGTACAGTGGCTAGCAGAGGCATGTGATGGTGATGCACGTGTAGCTCTGAATGCTTTAGAATTGGCAAAGCTTGTGAGACAGGCAGATGTATTAAAAACATCATGCCACAATAATCATGTAACAATAACTCTGAAAGATATTAAAGAAGGTTTAATGAAAGCGCATATACTCTCTGAAAAAGAAACCAATCAGAGTCATCATTTGTATTCCGCGCTTCATAAATCGATAAGAGCTGGTAAGAAAAATGCTGCCCTATATTGGTTAGCCAGAATTATGGCAGTCAAGGAAGATCCAGTAAACATTGCGAGACGGCTAGTTAGGATATCCAGTGAAGACATTGGTCTAGCAGATCCAGATGCTTTAGGTAAAGCAGATTTATTTTTCAAAGTGTACATATAATTGAAGGATTTCCTACAAAAACCAAACAAATCAAATTTTATATTTACTACCAATTTATCCTATATTTTACATTTATCTCTTCTCATAACATTAATATATTGATACATTAATAAAAATAAAGAACGAAGTATTATTTAAAATATAAAATAATAATTTTATTTTTTATTTAGAAAATTTTACAAATTGATCTTAACAAAAAATCTTTTTATATTTCTCTTTATATAAATATAGTAAATTTTCTTCGGACATGTAATAGGTATAACAAAATTTTAGATGATTTTTGATCAATATTTTGAGAATTTTCAGAACCATTAAAAAAAAATAACAATTTCTTTTTAGAAATGGATTTATTTTGTAGGAAACTCTTCAATTAATTTATTTTAAAAATTCAGGTGTAGCTGTTCATACAATGCATGGATGTCAAATGATTGGTATGCCAGAGTGTGATGTGCTTTTGGGACAATGCACGCTTTACTTAGCGAAAGCACCAAAATCTCGATCAATATACAATGCATTAAAAGCAGCTGAGAAATTTATTTTGGAATGTGAAGATCCTCAACCTGCCGTGCCATTACACATGAGATGCAACTCAACAGACGCAAAGCTGTAGAGTAGAATTGATAAAATTTCCTTCGTTACCTGTCTAATCATTACTAATTTGTAATTTTTTATAATAGATTGTTGGTTTTTTCTTACAGGTATTAATAATCTAATAAGCCAAGAAAATAATGGAACCTGTTTATTTGTATAACATATTGTTTTCAAAAAAGCAGAGCTTGTAAATAATTAAAACCTATTCTACTTTTGTTTTATTACATTTATATGTTTACATTTATATCTTGGTTAAAGAAACCTTCAATTTCCAATAGTTAAGCAAATTCAGCCAAATCGCTATTCATTTCCCTAAATCTACAATCTAGCATAATGTAGTAGTAAATAGTAGTAAGTTGTAAAGTATTGTAAGGCGCAGTTGTAGGTCAGTTTCTATCAATGTAAGATAACTTTAATCTCGGTTTTTCTTACTCTTAGAATTAAAAAAAGATAAGAAAGTTAAACTGAGATTACAACTAATTTGCATTGATACAAATAGACATCACTACGCTTTACAACTTGCGGAAATTTACCGATTTACTATATTAATAGCTTATTCTGAGTATTGAAAGCACTGTTTGTTAATGCTTTTAATATTCAAAATAAAACAGTACTAAATTGACAAATGTGTCTGCAAGAATCTAACCTGACATCGATTCAAGCATCTTCAGTCTAACCAATTCATCATTCACTTGTTTGAGGCGTTCATTGTTTGTCACATAATTATTAGTATTTAATTAATTATTTCACTATCAACCTCAAATTTGTGCTCACCTGTCGCAATTTCTCTTGTCACGCTGCAACACGATATTGCACGATATCGCGATGACTCGCGACATGTTCAAGTTCAGATACGTTTGATACTAGCGCGCCACTGCCATATGATGCAACCGACCAATAATGTTGGATACCGTATGCAAACCACCGACCATTGGCTGATGCCGCTCCTGTGGGGCAGATAGAGCACACTGTGTCGTCAGTCGTCAGTGCGATAGCGATTCATTTCCACTTACATTACACAATCTTTAAAGACGGCTCGACGCACGACAGACGCCCGACGTCGCGACAGTCTGTTCCGCTCACGTGTCACACGTTAAATTACAGTGCCCGCTCTACATGCAGTGTCGCTTGCCTTAGCCGGAACGCTATGAAAATCTGGACGTCAGAACATATCTTCGAGTGAGTAGAAAACGTGGGATATCCGCTATACGTTGTGCTCCGCTACTTGACGTAATTGCCTCTGTGCAGTTCGTCAGGCATCCTGAATGTCCGATCTTGTCTCATCCTAAGACTAATGCAGTTACTCTACGCGCCCTCGTCACATAACCTCATTATATCTGTTTTTAAAAAATGGGTAACTTATCGACAGCGTAACGAGTAAGGTTATCTCAAAAATGTGAAGCTCTAAGCCTATTGATTTTCATCTTTGCTTTCGAATTGATTTCTAAAAATCTGTAGATATTTTGTATTTTATAAGCGCAAAGAGTCAAGGCAGTCTGCCTGTTTCTGTTGCATCATGTTGCATCTAACTTGACTTAACCTAATTCTCAAAGAGGAGCTTTCTCTTTTCGCTTTCTCCTAGCTGGAGGATGAGTTCGTCGATCAGATCATTTTTTAAGAATAGCATCGATGCGATTTTTCACGGACGACTAGCAAAGATGATAAATTTGTTTGCAGTCATCCTTGGGAGACGGTAGCGCAGGCTGCATGGAGAAAGTATCCGAATCCTATGGTGCCTTCAGTTATTGGGGCGGACGTCATCGACAGGGAAGTGGTGAACGGTGTTCTCCGCACCCACAGACTCGTTGTCTCTACACAATGGGGCTTTCCTAAATGGACGCAAGCGGTAAGCCTTACAATCTTTCCCACGTGCTGCCACATTGGCGCGCGTTCAATATCGCATACCTTAGCATACCCAACGCTAACCTTACCTCTAACTCTAACCTCTAATCGGAGCTGTCAGAATTGCAATTCACACATTTTTTACTATTTCTACAAATAATATTGGATTATAATTAGTTTAGGCAAGGTTAGCTTATGCAAAATTTATACATATAAATGTATATTATATATATAATATTTATATAATATAGAAAGTGTATGAGAATATATCTTTAAATATTAAATATAATAAAAATCATTTTTTATACAATTATAAGAAATATTTTCTGTCATATGGTATTTGAAAATCCATTTTTTATACTAATTTATTTCAATATCATACATTTGTAGCATTCCAAATTAGAATTATTGACCCTGATAATGCTGACGTGAACATGATGTCATTACTAATAGGTACATGTGACTGTCACGTGCCATTTATGAAATACTGCATACCTAGGTATCAAATAAATGTATATGATTCTATAGTCTTGTGTGTAGTTTTTACGAGTACTAGTTGAATGAGTTGGCTTCGCGGTCGAAATATGTCTTCTATAGACGTAAAAGACTAATGCAGAATATATTAAAGTATAATATGTGCTATAGCATCTTATAAAGTAATTAGCGTGAAAGAGAGATTAGTCATTTTAAATACCAATCTGGTGGTTTTTTTATTTGATTTTTTTATTAGTTTCGGCATCATTCGTAATTTATTTAATAGTATTTTGAATATTCTATAATAATTATAAGTATATATAATTATATTTTCACCCTGATAGGCACATTGTGCGAATATTGCATAATAATTATCCCAAATTGACGAAAATTTATTGACAATAATTGAGCTAAGATGACACGTCATAACACAGGAATTTTGTTGAAATAAAATTTCTAAATAACAAATGTCAAAAATTAGACAACTCTAAGTTTGAAGTATAAATATTTTACAATTATTTCAACAATCGTTTGAATGTTTGTTTAAAATGTTACCATGCTGAGTGTGTAATATTTCATGCTCCAATATTTTTACATTATATTTTAGGAATAATTTGCATTTTTGTAAACACATGTGTATGGATTAATTATGTTTCTAAATGTTTTATACACAATACACAAAAATATTTTTTTCAATTATTAAACAATGTCTTTCTAAATTTAATTTTTTAAATATACCATTAAGATGAATCGATATATCAGCATAGTTTTGTCAAAATACTATTTCAAAATTATATGTGCAAACAGTTATCAATATTTTATAAAAGGTAAATACTTCTACATATATTTTTGTAAATCTACATAATTGCAAATTATAATTTTTATACAAGATTTCGTCATATAATTTAATAAATGTCCTATCGGGGTATAATGGATTGATTTACCTAACGGGCTTGATCGAGCTAGGAATCAAATAGCTAGAAATGTTACAATAAAAATTCTCATTTGTATTTTACATGTTCTAACGATGAACTTTTCATTTAAATTCGAAATCATCAAATCTACTATTAAGAAACATCGTCTTTGTCGTAATTCGTTTAGTAATTACTCGAATGTAACCACACTGATTGACAGTTAACAAGGAGAGATTATACTCTAATAACGTAGTAAACAATCTTCCTGTTTATGACGGAAAATTACTGTACATATGTATCGGCCATGTTATGCCATAATAAAGAACATTCCATTACATTTTTTACTACGTAACCACGTGAGTAGGCTGACCTGCTGCAAGTTGCAAGGCCGTTCGACTTTACTGGTTGAGGTGCGCAGACCGAGCTGATGGTAACTTCGCGAGAACTTATCGACAGCTTTTTCCAATTAACGTAAAAGGATGTAAATAAAAAATGAGCTTTAGCTTTTGCCACTTTTCCATTTCAAATATGTGTGTCTCGTCTTTGTTCTTATTCTTCTTTGTTCGAGTTGCATCGTGTTTCTTTGTAATGAAAACGTGCATAGATATGTGTCTGTAATACATGTAAATGTATGGATTGTCTGTGGTGTATTGAGCCCGGGTCCCTGAGTCATCGTGTGTTCATTAAATGACAATGACTGCGGAGGATCAGTCATCCCTGCGGAATTAATCCACGACTACAGTTTATCGATTTTTTTTCGGCGCACTCTCGCGGCATGTAGATAAAACCGTTTCATTACGTACGAGTTTATCAAAACGACCTTCTCGAGACCTTCTGGAGACCCGGAGTCGTTCGCCAGTAACGCTTGAATAAGTTATCGACCTGCGCCGATTACTCAGAGACCTTTACATTTTAATTTTCTAACTTCTTCACGCGCGAAGTTACGTAACTATTATTACATACTTGACGAAGGAAAGACATAACTTGGAATAGATATTTATAAATTTTCTCATGTACGTATATGTTCGATAGTGTCTTAATACGCAGACATGCTGCTCCTCGACTTCCAATTATTCTTATTTGAATAGCTCCAAAATAAATTTCTTAGAAAGCTAAATTTTGAAACGCCATTACTTCTGTTTTCCCTCGAATTGAAATAAGCTCTTCGGAAAGTGAGATATCTAATATTAATATCTTGTATATTTTTAGAGTCCCTCACTCTTATTAACTTCAACATGAATCTGGAATAGGGCATAGCACAGTTATACTAGTCCTTGAAATTTGTCGATAGTTTGATGAGAAAGTGAACTTCGAACGCAACCGCAGACGTTACGACATGATCTGCTATTTTTACGGTTACGCAACCAGCATGCTAGTGACGTTTAACTTCTTAGTGAAATCTAGCTCAAAGAGTTGTTCTAACATAAAAGACAGCGGTATTTTAAGTCGAAATACACTGAAAAAAAGTCTGGTTATAACTACCAAATGTGAAATAGTATCAATTAAATATTTGATCAATGTAACCAAACATAATTTTACTTTTCTTAAATATTTAGTAACTTATACTAGATTTGATAATACTTACTAAACATTTAATAAAATAAAATTATTTTTGATTACATTGACCAAATATTTAATTGATACTATTTTACTGTACATTTGGTAGTTATAATCAGTCTTTTTTTCAGTGTATAAATGTTTAGTAATTTACGACAGATTTTATCTTCCTCTAAATTATATAACTTGGCTTATTTTTAACAATGTACTCAGATTTTTTTTTATGGAGAATTGCAGCTTTTACTCTTCTTTTTAAAACTCACAAGTATTATTGTAATAATTCTTAACAAACCCCTCAATTAATTCCTATCATTTTTTCATCGCGCTATCTTCTCTTTCACATGTGTAAAATGATAGGATAGGATGCATTGATGTTGTATAATAATTTCTTAAAGAAACGATATCGTTATATTTATAGATTTCTCATTTCTTATTCGCAAAAAAAATATTGCACCTTGATGCGTAATTTTTATCGGTTGGTGCAGCTTTTTCACGGTCGTTCGCACAGTAAAATTGACGTAGCACTGATTTCCGGCGGGCGGCAAGAAATCGATCCATGAAGTAAACCTAACAGAATCATTCACCACTTTCTGGTATCGCCCGTGGCGGCGCGTCGGCAAAAAACCACGCGCCATTCACTGTAGTCTAGCAATCTCCGCCGGCGGGCGGCGCGCCGCGGCATCGCGAAGACCCGGAAATTCGAAACTTTCGCAAAACGTGCGCAAAAAGAAGGTGCCGGGGACCCGGGAATTGCAAAACAACATCCGCACTGGCATCAACTTTCATAATGAGCACGCTCAATGTTACGCCGTTTGGCAATCGTCCAGCCAGACGCGCGTCCGCCTTCTGGAATACTCAGCCTTCCGCTCTTCCGGATTCCCGGAGCCCCTTCGCCATCCCACGGTGCCTTCACCGAAATACTGGAGATTCCGCGGGGCGTCGAATCCCTTTCGGCCTGGCGAATCGCTTCCTCTCGTCAGATTTTCTATAAGCTCGGCCATTTCGCCGGGTCGTTTCGTTGTGCAACCGCTCGTTCAAATGACTCGACTCCCGTGGTATCACATATATAAAGGTGTTCGAGGAACGATAGAGATAAAGAGGTCGTCCGATAAACGATCGACGATAAAAAATAGTGCGAGAGATTTACTTTGAAAGATCTGAAGGTCTATTTAAATTATCGGAAGAATCGACGAGATTGGTGATGGATTTTATCTTTATTTTAACGTATAGATATTATCTGTAAATAATATGTCTGCTGAATAATTATAAAAATTAAAATTAATAATAAGAATTAGGAAAAAGCTGTCGACTTTTTGAACAATATAAAAACGAAATGGAATTTAAGTTAAAAAATTAAAAAAAGAGTCTTTCTAAAGCATCAACGTGCAGTTCATTGCTTAAAGTTTAATGCAGCACACAAAAAGAACTGTTCTGCTGAAAATTTAGCTAGATATAGATCTGAAACTAATTTTACTGGAAATAATGCTGCATAAAAGTTTTATCATAGCAATCAATTTGCGCAGTCTAACATAATTATAGTAATAATGCAATAAAATTCTTTTCAGGTCTATATTATTTATTTTTATTTTTAGATACTTCAGCGAAATCGTTCTTTTTATGTATGCATCAAGCAAACAGAATATCAAGTATAGCAGTTGTATCTTGTTAGATATTTTGAACGTAATATATTTTTGTTGCAAAAACTTGCAGTACTTATTTAGAGATACGCTTGAAATTATTTAACAATTGGAAAAGTGTGCAAAGTACCATTTCGAACCGCAACACTTTCGCCGGCACCATTTTCAACGTTACACCCTCCCCCCTCCCCCTATGCTGCATCCACCATCGCGCTGTCGGAGTAATTAGCGGATGCACTCGACAACGAAACGCGCTCTGGAAAAAAAGTACGCGAGAAAAGTTCACTTATCGCGCCCGTTCGTGCGAAACGCTCGAATTGGCGGCAGCGGGTTCGTATAAACAGGTCGGTTTATTCGCGCGACTAATTAGAATATGCATAATCGGTAAGGAATAATAATTAAAGTGTACTTAGCGTGCCATTCTAATTAGCGTCTTTCTAATTACCTAATTACTCATGCTAATTTGTTATTAATATCGCGCCGTCGCGAAAACTTACGGGGAGCGACGTTCTGTTTCTTCTCGGTCAGAATAGGCGTCGGGGGTGTGCTTACGAATTACTTATCGCCGCTGATCATTTCTAATAATTGCAAGCGGCTGCCGATGCGTTAAACCGTGTGCTGCCAGTGCGCGTAAAAAATTTCGATACGAGATAAAATTGGTTGATCGATTGTTTGTCACTCGGGATGACTCTTATTTTTATTTGACAACATTTTATGATTAATCCCTTTCGGCCCAGTGTCTTTCCAGTGAAAAAGTGTCAGTTCGTTATGATTGATGATTTTTTATAGGCTTGCAGTTTCATCGAGATCGAGGACTTAGATATATTTTTTACGACGATTAAATAAACGGTATCATAAATTTAGGGTATTTGTTATGCTTTTCGTGTAGCTGCGAGAGCAGAATAATGCAACCGTCCGCTATAGGCGCTTAAATTAATTACCGCGCGCGCCTTCTGACGTAGAACCAATTAATAATCGCTTATCGCTTTCTATAGAGTCCAACGCTATTCGTGTAAATGTTGCTTTGTTTGTTTAATTCGCCTTGTGTACGTATAACATGCTGATACGAGTACATAGTGTATTTCCATAAAGGCCCGTTGTTACCTTCCTGATATCGGGCGTGAAAGCTGCTGTAATTTCTGAAAATATTTTATTAATGTCATCTGTAGTATCAATAACAGCCAGCGAAATAATTAAATAATTATAATTTACATATTACATATAACGAGGGATGTTTACACTTGATGGATTATTGGACTATATAGGATGATACGTTATGGAATTGAAAGCAACGCTACATGCAAAGTTGCCATACATTAATTCTAAATTAATTCTATTTAATCTATCACATTACAGTGTGATAAATAATTCACGAATTATCACGATTTTATTGCATTTCTTTTTTTCGCTCTGCTGCGCACGCTACGAAAAGTCGTGAAATCGGGCCGAAGTAGCTCTCGAAGACTGAAACATGCCATTGAAGTTCGGACGGCTTTATCGTTGAATTCAACGCGGAAAGTTTGAAACCGGAAGTGCTTGTCTATAGCACTTCCGAGATTTTTATCGGTGGCTGAATCAGTTTTTAGCAGTTTGCCAGCCAATTCTTGCCGGAACTACATTTAAATGATTCGGACTTCTTATACGGACAAGACTTTTCCGTTGATGCCAAAGCTTATTATACGATCGCACGTTTCCTTTTTTATTTTTTTTTACAGTTAATCGGCTACGCGAACTTGTGTTATGCCAGCGAGCGCAGCGAGGTCGATCCTGTGAATAAACAAATGATCCTCAGGACTCATAATGTAAGTACCTGCTTTTTGTTCGAAAATGGGCTGAGAAACCGTTGTGTTTTCTTGCGATTCTACAGCATGATGCATCGTGCAATTTACGATAAAATTTTTTTGCATCACAGAATAAGTACGATAACTGTATATAACATATATTATCTGAAATACCATCGTTATATTATGACATTTGATTTGTCATTCATAAAAAAAGGTTTCTCAACACATACAATTGATATAAAAATAGTTCTAGATATTTTATGATAATAATATTTTATGTTAAAAAACGTTGCTAAGATGAACATTTTCTCTCTCTCTCGCATAAACTGATATCTTTGGCGAAAAACACGCATTGCGTGGTGTAAGAGCATTCGCACGCTGTGTATGGTCACGAAAATGATGTTTCTAAATGTAATCCAATATCTCCGATCATATTTCCGATATACGCAGACTAGCGCGGATCTGAAATATCCATCAGCAGTGTGCTTGCTTTGCTTAATTAGAATTATTTAAATCTGTACTATTCACGTGATTTTTATTGGATTTTTTTAATGGGAACAGCATTTTCGTGGTTGCTTCCCTTGCCAATTTAAACGTAATTGCGTATTCCATATGAGTACGTCGCAATATTCAGATTCAATCGCGATCCTAAATTAGACGCAGAATGGTGTATCATACGCTGAAATGATTTTTTGGCAGCATTGATGTTTGATTTCACAACCTGGTCTCTCTTAAGCCGTTTTATTATTAGGTACGAGAAACTTGCGCGAAAAATTGACAATCTAACGGGACTTTTATTATTTACAATTGCATAATTATCGTTGCTGAAATTGAGTTATTGCTGGTTATATATTTCTGTTTTCAATATTTTTCAAATTTTATATCTAGATTTCGAGACTAGTGAGCGTAAGTGATAACATTAGCAATTTTACCGCAGACGCGTATACCATCAGAAATAATATTCATCTCGGTACCCAGCGGTCGGTTATCAACGGAAGTGTCGCGTCGAAACGCATCGGTGATCGCGTCGCGCACGACTCCTCGTTTCTGCGATAACGAAGTGAGCATTTTTGGGCGATTTTTCGACCATAACGAAATTGCGAATGCGTCGCGGTCCCTGTTACGAAATGGCACTTTAATAGAGTGTCGCCCGGAAAGAAAGAGAGAATGTCGAGCGGCCGCTCCATTAGCGCGTAATAAAAGCGTTCTTCACGCTGTTTCTCTTTACAGATTTCGCTAGTAAATGATGCAAATGTTATGAATAAATGGTCCTCGTTTTGTAATGGTTCAAAATTATTGCGCCGATTTATTGTTTTCACGTTTATTGAATCGTTGATACTTGAATTTAATGTACGATTTTTGTGACATCTGTATTACATTCGTGCGTTGATGGCGAAATTGTATTTTATTGCTTCTCTGGCTTTCTTTTCTCCGAACTTTAGGAAAAATTGTGGAAAAATGTGCATTCCAGACATTCTAGAGTAACATCATGCGTTTTAGTTATGCCTTTTTTTAAGCACTATATATTGAATTAAAATTTAAACATTGTATTACAACACAATAGCAACAAAAATATACATAATATAAAATATATTCAAAATAGATCGCGAGACGACTTTCCTCATTACGTTTTCTTTTCCTCGCATCGCGTGGATAGTTAAAAGTTGACCGAGGCGAATTGCTATTCTTGCGGCTCTCTTCGCAACGAGCAAGTTTGTCAAATTGCGTTAAAGTTTTTCATGCCGCGTTCATGCTCGGAAGTCACCTGGAAATTTAATATTTTTCAATACCCCCTTCATAATACGCGGATTGTAATAAAGAAAAGTTTGTGATATCCACGCGGTTTGTCCGAGGCTCGTACATGCAACACGTTCGCAACACGTTTCAGACGGAGGTGCGCCGACGCAAAATCACCGGATTTTTTCCGAGCCACTATCAGAAAACGATTTTCGAGCTCCGATTTACATAACATCCGTTCCAAGGAGTATGCATAGTAAAGACCCTCAGGAAAAGTATCTAGCTGCAAGCTCGAAGAGATCGACGCGTCTGAAAGCAGGGAGAAGAGGGAGTGGGGGAGGGGGAGACGAAGAGCGAACATGTCGAGGGGGTAGGGAGCTGATGCACGCCACCACCGCATCCAGAAGGTTGGATATGATAGGTTATTGATGCGCGCATTACCGGGGGGTTGCATAGTTCGGGGAGCTTCTCGGCGCGGGGTATATCAGGTGGGGTGTCAGGGAAACGGCGCGGCGGAGGGATATGGCAAGTCGAGGGGGATGAAAGGGGAGGGACGGGGGGGGACGCGGCATTGGTCGCGGCTCTCCCGTTCGCGTCGAAGATCATCCCCCGCTTCGTCGATGGAAAAGAGACCAAGAGAAACGCGGGGGTGGTAGATGCATTACTGGTATGATGAACGATCCGCAGGTGGCTTAAAGCAAAAGGAGGAGAAGCCTCCCCTTCCCTCACGATCTACGGAGGAGCTGTTACGTCGACCCTTTATATCCATCGAGATTCCGTATGTATCCACGCGAGTACATTATGTAGCGACGATCGCACTCGCACGCTCCGATTCTGGTTAATTCGTACGAGAGGGTGGCAATCGGCGCGATGGTGAGCGATGTACTCATGCGGATAGCTGATGGGATGACTGAACAGGATGATGGAGCGGGAGTAAATCTCCTTGCGAAGGTTGGCGTAGCAATTCCATTAGCTATGTGCGTGATACTTTAACGGCGATTCATTGTTCATAATGTTTATCGATGACTGATGATAAGAGAGTGTACGATGAATTATAAGTTTATATTCAATCATACGAAGGGAAATGGGAAAGAGGTAGATGGCGATCGTTTACGTAAGTGGCTAATAGATTTGCCATTTTTTGATATTTATGTAGCGAAGTGGAACGCGGCGGAGCACGTTATTTCTCTACCAGGCACATACATCGGGACGTAAAGGGTGATACATTAAATCGCATAAAAGCGGCAAACAGTATACCGGTATATTGTGCCGCGTGCAAACCGATACGGCGCGGGCGGCAGGCGGCGGGCAAAGACAAATCGCAGAGCGTCTAAAGTATTAATGCGGCAAGCCGTATACAACGCGCGGGATGCAGTCGCGCATGATCGATTCCGCTTCGAATCCGAAGGTGAATACCGCAGACATCGCGCCACCGCAATAAATTCGCCTTTATCCGCTCATCGATCGTTTTACGGGTGCAATCTTGCCACCTTTATTCACACCGGATGCATCACGTATAATATACGCACAGCCGTCCCACGGGTTTGCGGCATAAGTCTGGGAAATACGTTATCGCGCACACATTATGCGAAGTATCCAACAACTGCGAAACGAGGGTGGAAGGTGATTTAACGAAAATTCCGGCGCGCATGCTGCGTCACCGGGGAAATGCTGCGAGCGGCATGCAGTTGATGCCTCGAATGAGATGGTCTCTCACTGCATTTCGACTCTATCCACCTCGCGGGAAGAGTCATCTTTCTTGTTCGTGCTATCCTCCTCAACGAGGAACGTCTCCGCAATTAAGGTTGCGGCCGAATTCCTCGGAATGTACTGTTCATTTGCCGGCATGTCTCCAGGATTTCCGTTGTATGCAACGCAGCGCGCGCTTTGAGGAGTTAAATTCATGTTAAAATAAACATTACTAGAAACTTTCCTGGAGAACGCCAGTTGTGTCTCGGTACAAGATACACGTGTCATGGGATATTTACATTGTGCGACATCGTATTACATATTTATCATACTAGAACACCACAGGCGCGCGCGTAATACGGGTCATTTATTTTATGCTACTTGTATATTCCATAGATTACAATCTAAAACATGATTTTAATTTTATTTATTTACGCGTGTGTAGTGTTCTTAATTTTCCAGAAAAATAGAATCGAGAAAAAAAAATTCAAATTTTTTCCCGTGTTTTTCCAAAAATACAGGGAAAAATAACTGTGATAATAAGATACTAGTGTTTTCAATTTTCCGGAAAAATAAAATTGAGGAAAAACCTGGTTTTTTTTTTCATTTGTTCCGAAAAATACGAAAAAATACGGCTGTGAAATGATAGCGAGCTTTATTGTTGAATTATTAATTAGATAGATTATCATTGGCAAAATAATAAAAGCAACATTATTTTTAAAAACTATTTTTAAAAAAACTCAGACAAGTAAGACAAGGAAAAAAATTTTTTTTAAATGTTTTTTTCTAAAATTTTTGAGACTTTTTCCAGGCTAAGAAACACTATATGTGTGTATACACGCACTCACACACATATCACCCCTACTACTGCTATCAAAATTTTAAAAAAATTTATATTTAAATTTATTATCTAAATTAAATGTCAAAAATTCTTAAAATCTTTGTATTAATATTTAATGTAATTAAAAATTATTAAATTTAAATAAATTTTTTTCATGAATGTAATTTATATAAGAATATATAAATTACTATCGAATCATAAAAAACTTATTTACATTATCTGTGAACTTATTTAATCATATGAATTTATTGCTGCTAAATTGTATTAAACACAAGAAATAATTTTTCTAATTAATTGTTTAGTGAAAAATTTGTGATTTATTTTAATAATGATTTAATTAAATATTAATATTTAATTATCATATTTTGGAGACGATATTCGAGCGATCTTTGATCGTAGTAATCTACAATATAAATATATGTTTGTCATATTACAGACGAACTCAAACTGGAATCGAGCAATCCTCTTGAGACGAGTTTGCGTGTTTCCATTAGGAAATTCACGTTAGCGTATGCACCCGTGTCATGTAAACAGGCGTATACGCATGTTATATGCACGTTATTCGCTCGTGTGAGGAAATCGCAATGGATGATGTGCAGTTTGACGTGAGCTCGGTCGAGTCCAGTCGAAGTGTAACTAATCCCAGTCGAATCCTTCCTCTTCTAGGGGAAGGGATATGTCTTTTAACAATTTAGCCCCATTGCCGAATAGGACTGCGTCGGCATTGCGCATATCTAACGCATACGTTGCACCATGATACTCCGTTGTGTCATTGATCCTAAGTACACGCGCGGTACATGTGCATCGCGTTACAGGACCGAACATAATGGGATAGCTGGATATCGTCCGCGAGGATTATACCTGGTACACGCGAATATTAAGACGATCACGATCACATCCTGGAATAATTGAGTTACTGTGCGCACACCCGGGGCGGGTTTGATGGATTTCCGCGCCGATTTCCGTATAAGTCGGCATTACCTCTCTAGGACAGGAGATTACTTTTGCGATTGGTTATTAATCCGCATAAGTGCATTGCACATGGTTAAGATAATCACCAGTCTCTTTTCATCGTAAGATAATTGAATTGGCGGGACAATCCTTCGACGGATTTCCGTAATCATCGATGTTTCGCCTACGAATTCACTTACGTGACTTGCTATTATTTAATTTATAACAGTAATTCGTAGTACAAATTGGCATTTGATGATATTAACGAATATAGATACACTGAGAGAAAAAATATCTCAAAACAAAAAATTTTACTTAACACAAAAAAAAATTATTTACTCGGTCTTAATAGTTTATCTACTTGTAGCCATGTTAAAAATTTCTTAATTAAAATATTTATGTAATTAAAATGAAGAAATAATTTTTCATCAAGTAATTTTTTCTTGCAGTTCTAGAAAATCTTTACTGTCAGATTATTTTTACATTCAAAATAATCAGATTTTTTAATCTAAGAAAACAATTTAATTAAGTATAATAATAATATTAGCTTATTTGTAAAATTAGTAAAAAGTATAAAAAGCAAAATTATTCACTTAAGATAATATATCTATTTATTTAAAAGTAAATATTTTTACTTAAACAGAGCAAATAAATACTTGTATCAAAATATATGGTTTAAAGAAAATGTATTTTTTTACTTCAAAAAATTTTTCTCTCATTGTAAGTTTAGTATTTGTTGTAGTCATAAATTTCGAATTTAGTTATCTCTTTTCTCTCTTTTCTTTTATCTTGTCAAGTTGTATGTATTATGGACCAGTAAATCTTATTTTGTTAAGCTAAACAGATTGACAGCCAATTGCGTAAAGAATCCATTTAAATGAAATTTGAAGTTCTTCCGCGTTAACGTCTGTGTTGACACATGCAGAAAAACAATATTATTGCGTCACATGTGAACGGTAAAAAGTCGCGATATTATCGTAGCTGTTTTACAGCTTTTTTGTCAAAGTCATCGTTTTCGCGGTCCGGTTACGGTGCATTGCCGCGCGATGAAACCGCGATGATACACTGTTACGAGAACATTGAAAAAAAAACCGTATATTTTTTTTCAGTGAGTTACACGGCGCTGGCGGTAGTTACGAGCAAGGTGTTTTACGCGCCGGTCCGCTTAAACTCGCGCTAATGAAAATACTGCGCTGTCCGGGCGTCGCAAATATTGCACCGCTATAAAATTGCATATTGTTAATTTACAGCAATACGGGGGCCTCCCTCGGCGCCTCGCGGGAATTCGCGGGTGTCATTGTTTCGTAGTGAATATAAGCGACGGTGTAAAAACGATGAAATATTTTCCCGTTGCTACCGGATATTATCAGATTATAGAACGAACGGGCGGGTGTTGGAAGCCGACCGCGTGTAGCACGTGTCTGCTTGCACAACGTTAATCGCGCACACGGGCCTGTTTAAACCCCCTTCAATCCTTTTCTCGCATTGGTCGCGCAGATGGGGCATCTTGGACCGTCGCCGCGGCGATTTAAACATTTCCTGCTTGCGAACACTGAAGACAATAATACCGTTAGTAATATCTTAGTTTCACATAAGAAGCTGTTAATGAAATCAAGCTATAGATGATTATAATTCTCAACTGAATGTAATATTAATTAGTGATAAATATAATGTGGATATTCATCAGTATTCACCGCATCAAAGCGTCAAGTGTAGACCGTCACGATTGCAATCTGCGTGGAAAAATAAATAACACAACTGTTTGTATCCAGTCTACGCTAAAGAGAAGTTGTATTCCGACGAACATCAATTAGGTTCCGTGGAACAAAGACGAACGAGTCGAAAACGAACTGTGGAAAAAGGATGTTGATTTCGGCGTCCCGTTCGAGACGACAATTTGTATCGGATGACGGGTTAAAGGTGATCGACAACTGGTGTGTAAGACCCGCGAACTGATTCCGCGACGCGAGATGACGTTACCATTTTTCATTAAACCATCCACTCACTCGCCCGGCGACTCTATATTTTTCGATCTTCGATTCGGTTCGAAAAGTGCTGGCGCTGCGGCCGCTCCGCATCCGTATAAATACCCCCGGATGTATGTACGTGACCGCGAGAGGCGTACGAGAGACACGTGGCCCTCCCTCGTGCGGTGCGCGGCGGCTATTGCGCGCGTTGAGCCGCGTGCAATTTGTTGTTTTTATGATTTAGAGGACCGCATGTACAATAATTCAGTCGGCCGCGCGTCCAGGCCGACACCCTCTCCCGGCTGCCATCCTCTGACGTCCCTTCTCGCCCCCCGGTCTCACCGGTCGGAGGGTCCTCCATCACCCAAATCCGCGGGGAGTCCGCGAGTACGAGCCGGCGGGGATACATTGCCGATACGCGCGCGTCCGTTATTAATTCTCGTCCTCGATGGCGAGCGGTCGAGCATCCCCTTCGCCATCGTCGCGCCCACCAGCACCACCACCACCCTTCTCTCCCTTCGTTCATCTCGTCCCGTCTCGGTGTTTTCGCGCTCGCACACGGAAATTCGTGCGGCGATGAAGGCGGCGGTGCGGGCAGAGGGATCGTTAGCTGGGAATACACACGAGTCGTTGCCGCTAAAATATCGTTCCGGTTTCCTTCGTGCTCGGCAACGTATTGCGATCCCTGCTTACACGCAGGCGTGCTTGATTGATTTACTGGGTCTCTGTTTTTGCGGGACTCCCGGAAAGCCCGTTCCGCGACTGGTGGGGAACCGAATGCGTATTAACCCTTCGGTGACGCGCGTTTAAATCATCTGGATTCGATGGGCCCTCCCCCAC